>JBBMKB010119500.1:0-20474 GCA_037833945.1 Alaria marginata
GCTCAAATCGGGGGGGGGAATAAGCCCCAAGCCTTAGCCAAAATAAGAGTTTCTTAACTGCTGTCGCGTACTGTATAGAACGAACTAAATAAAAACAAATAAACAATACCACTACATATGAGCAGGGTAGGGCCAAGGACCAAAAGACGTGTGCAGCAGTACGAGTATCACCATGCTGCGCACGTGTCGCACATCTCCCTACGCTGCACTTCGCACGTATCCCTTGCCCCAGCAGCCTGCTTCGTGTGGCCGACGCTGCTCGACGCAGTTGTAGTTTACTTCCGACATTGTTTTCTGAACAGCTCTACGCTCCACGCTCACGCTCCACGTTATCTCCGGGTGGTGTACGCATGATGCACGCAAAATCTTCCCCCTTCCCGCCACCTGCCATCTCTGGAAATCTCGATTGAAGCGGTTTACGATTGGCAAGAAAGTGATTGCCCAGCCCACCTGTACTCCTTGCGGGGAGTGCTTGCGACCCCGCCAGCTTTCCCGGCTCAGGGAGCAATGGTGGGGATGTACCTAAGATGGCCTCTTTGAGTTTTCCGTTTGGATCTTGGGAGTTCAATATATTTGCGAAGGATTCGTTTGGAGGGGCTGGTTTAGAGCTTCGGGGGTGCAGAGTTGCCCAGCCTGCGCAGAGCAGCAGCAGTCTTGCACCCCACCGCGCACGATACTTCTGTTGGTGGAGGGTGGCTTGATGTTTCACACGACAGCATGCTGTTGTCCCAACGCTGGTTGGATTTGGTCAGCCTGTACTGGTGATGATGAACGATTATAACGTTCAACTGGAACCTACCTGGTACGAGGATAACAAACGCGTTTGTTATCCTCATAGACTGGAACATACAGCGACCCCGGACAACCAACCTGGGATCTGGTACCCCTCACCGATCCTGTGTTGGGGGGCATGGCGACAGCTGTACCGGTAGCCATCCTCTTAACAGCAAGCCGCCGCCACAATGGTCACCATGGCCACCATCGCCACCACCATTTCCACCCCAGCAGAACAGCAGCAGCAGCAACAGCAGCAGCAACAGGTCCCACAGCAGCAGCAGGGGCAGCAGAGGGTCCGCAGCCAGCAGTAGCAAAGAGTGGAATCCAACAGCAGATCGGGCCCCAGGGTCAAAACAACACGTATGCAACGATGGCCAATTTTGACACAGGCTTACAGGTTACGTGCACCTCCCCCCAGAGAAGGTACGATTTGTCCGACCAAGTACAGTATAGTCCAGGTGTTTAATTAGGGCTCCGGCGTTCAGGCGTCTCGACAGGTGTGTTGCGCGCAACACGCGCCGCAGGCAGGCAGGCAGGCGTGTTAGCCCCCCGGAGGCCCCGGAGGGCGAAACAAATGCGTTATATGCGCAGTGCATGAATAAACGCCCGAGAGCCACTTACCCAAGTGCATTTAGACCCCCAACGCCATTGTTTCCGCCATAAACGCGAAATATAAGCCCGAAAATCACTTGACCGAGGAAGTGCGTTTAGACGCCTAAACATTGTTTACGCGTATAAGGCTGTATATAAGTCAGCCAACTCACAGCCCTCAGTAATGGTGGGTGGTTGATGAGGACAGACCAATAGCCAATGCCAGGTACCTGATATCTAATACAGTCGAGGTCCCTCTATAGTGCGTGTATTATAGTGCGGTGCCCGGTATAGTGCGGGTGAAATCGCTTGGCCCGAATGTTGCCGCCCATACTAAAACCTATATGTTTCTCAATCATACATAGTGCGGGTGACCGCTATAGTGCGGGTGATATCGCTTGGCACATACCCGCACTATAGAGGGACCTCGACTGTATATCGTTTGTTTTGTCATCTATGGGTCCCAAAGGAGTGTAACGTAGCACAACACCCCTTTGGGGAAAGCTGGTACTATAGCTGTATGCATGACTTGAGACTCGTTCCTCTTGATCTGTTAGTTATATACCAGGTAGCAGGTAGCTCTATATAAATAACAAAGGATGTGTCGTGAGTTCAAATCCTGGCGACTTCGTATTTGGCTTTTTCGAGCGTGCGCGCCGGAGTCATTACGAATGGTTATGATAGTGTGCCCTAGTCACTAGCAGCGTTTGGCAAGGTGAGAGCCCCGGAGATCACTGTTCAAAAGTCGCCAGGATTTGACGAACTCGAAAACACATATTTTGTTAGTTATATAGAGCTACCTGCTAGCCCACTCAGTCAGCGAACATGATCGTTTTCAGGTTCTGACATGTAACGTCCGCAGTGCCTACAATATGAAGCGATCCCTATTATTGCCACTCCCAACACCACACCAGGTTGGTTTTAGCCCAAACCACGAGATACAGTTATATTCATAGCCTCAAACGCACCTTGTGTGGCGTTTGGCGTCGCACGTGGGGTCTCGCCTGTCTGGTCGACGCCGCGGACACCACATGCGATAACCTGAGGACGTGCAGCAAGAGCAAATCTCGAGAAATGCCGCTACCGCATACGGCGACCACGGTGTATAGCACACCCCCTGGGATGAATTTGAGAGCCTATTTCCTCCAAAACCAGGCAGAGGGGGGCACAACCAACGACGTTGGTGGCCTTCGGAAGATCTCGTCGAGATCTTTCCATCATAGCCGAGTTGCTCGGCGTTTGCACTCTACCGGTCGTCGAAAAAATCGGCGTTGAAATTCGTCCGGGAGGGTGTGTTATATATACACTCTCTGTCATACCAGGTACCAGGTATACGGTAGCACCTTTCCGAAGGGTTGCTGTCTTGGGCAGAAGAAGTTCCTCCAGTGGTTCGCTGCATACAGCCGGGAGGTTTCACCAGGAAGCACTCACACCTCCACGCGTTGGTGGCGTTTAACCACGTCGCGATCGAGAATTTGTATTGACCCTTTTAGATCTGCAAAACTTATCCTACACTATTTCCAAGTAGGTTGTCCCCTGATACATGTGTGCAGTTCTAAAGGGGTCAAGCCATGTGGCGTCGGGGGCTATACTAACATGTAGGTATGCATGCGAGACCTGGGACGTCCACCATATATCACTCTGTATCTGTATCTCTCTGTTTCTTTGATCTGGGTCCACCTATCTAGCCGGGTGTACAGCAATGCTGCCTCCGGGGTGCTGAAGTTCAGGGGTACATAGGTGTGGAGGTGAGTTTTTTTCTTCGCAAATATCGAAAGTGTCCATCTCTTTTCTGGTCATTGTGACTCTGATTATGGTTCTGTTTTTTTTTATTACTAGTTGTGTTTAGTTGAGCACCAAGAACAACAATGGTTGCGATTGAGCACCCGTAGGTTGGAAACCAAGACCAATAGCGGTAGCGCTTTCGCGGACTGCTGTATTGTGTGTAGTATTTTCTTCTCACCTTTAGTATGTTACCAGGTACCAGGGGTTTATTAATATGTTCCTCTCCCAGCCGTGTCGTAGACTTAGCCTACTTGCGGAATGGAAACGTGCACTCTGTACACGGTGACCTAAGCCCCCCTCCCCCTCCCTCACATTGTAGGGGTGCGAAGTTCTATGATCTGACGGACTACGTTCATGCATGACATTTATTAACCCCCCCACGAGATGCGGAAGTCCGCCTTACGAGGGGTTCTTAGTAGGATGCAGCTCACCCTTCATGCGACTCGCCGAACATCTCACGGCGCTTCGCGCTTGGTGCACGCGATGTCTGCCTGGTCGGTGAAAGCCCGACGTGCTCCGCCTCGGCATTGTAGGGGTGCGAGGGTCTATGATCTTATGACTACGGCTATGCAATTAATGAATGCAATGTATGAACCTCCCTTTCGTGGGCGATGCCTCCGAACATGTGCTCGGTCTTTTTTCTGTATTATTTTGTCGAGGAGAAGGCCACGAAGACCGTGGCCGAGATTAACGGAAATATGGTCTCGTGTTGCAGCGGTGGGGGTAGCATGTACTGCGAAGTGCGGCGATTGTCCGGATCAATGCCGCGCGGGGGTCTATCGGTATGGGCGGAGGTCTAGCTGTCGGGTAAGCTTCCGCCTTCAGCAGATAGGGGTAAGGAGGAGTGTTCCTGGCAAGGAACGGCCTCCGTTGTGTGTAGAAAACTTACAGGAAAAAGCATGCATCCTGGTGTTTCTAAACGCCACCCAAAGAACAAAGGAACCTCTAAGTCAAACGATCGGTATACCTGTCAAGTATCGCCTGTCGTTAAAACAATCTCGTTGCTCATGATAACTGGAATTCTGGAGATCGGATCTGAATGGGGAATTGGAGATTTGCGAGGTCTGTAGACTTTTTTTGTTATTCTTCTCCGGCAGATGGGAAAAGTTAAAGCTTAAGCTCGCAATACTTCCACGTATTTTCATGTATGCCATGTGTCAATTTAACTCATTTGCATTTGCAATCCGGCGCTAGCTGGTGTGTCCTTCGCTTTCCGTGGCAACGGCAGCGCGAGTTGTCACTACCGACTGCCACCGTGACTTCAGCAGCGCAAGCTGCTGTGGACTTCGGACGCGTGAGTATGTCGACCGGACTTGATCCCTGGGGATTAGGTGCGGTGCGGATAGCCACCCAGAAGGTCATCCCTCCGAGTAGTGTGGGACTTGCGCAAGCTCGCCCACTATCAAAACGCCAGGCTATGAGAAAACAGCCTTCCTGCCGGACTTGGCCCGGCTACGGTCCACCCTACCCGTTCGGGCGTTGGTCCTTACGTTATCAAATAACAGGTAAGAAAGACCCTCGGGGAGTAGCGATCAAAGCCCAAGGGCTGAGCCTCGTTGTAACATTTGACACGAGACGATCCCCCCCCCCCATTCTACAATTAACCTGTTTACTACTACGAAAAGCTTAATACAGGTCGGGTTTTCTCGCGTATTTGGTAGTTTTTTCGTTCCCACAGCTATGAATAGTAAACTTTCATTGAGTTTGGCTTACACGAAGTAGTCAAGCGTCAAACCTGCACTGGCGAGAACGCTAACAACTGCCAGCAGAAAGCAAGTATTATCCTCCATCCTTTTGGATATTGACCGAAAAAAATCCCAATTTTACTGGGGTTTCTAGAACTAAAACTGTTTTCTGGCCTGTTTGAAGCCTTTTTACTTTTTACATTAATAGTAAAAAAAATCCCTTCAGGCATGACTCTCACCCTTCTTTCAACTGTTTTCGTCAACCCAATCCCGAACGATTTACTCCAATACGGCTACGAGTTGTTGAGCTATCACATTTACTCATCACCAAAATCTAGTCCGTCACAGGATAGGCTCGAATAATTCTGGAGTGGAAGAATGAGCACCTCAGGAAACAAACAAAAAAATACATCACTGAAGCAAGTCGAGTACGATAGCCGGCAACCAAACTGGTGGCCTGCGCCAATTCCCACCTTTTCAGGTGCTCTGTGGCTTCATTCAGCGCCATGATTTGTCTAAACAAGTTTACGATTTCTCGGTTTGCGACCTCACGTATTCCCCATTTTTATGGGGTTCTCTGTGATAGAAACCCCAATGCGTTCGTCCGTCCGATTAATTACTGGAACAAACAAATATTTTAATAAAATGAAATCATGACGTACGTACGCCAAAAAATGCAGCAGGAGCAGTCAGAAGAACGAAAAACAGACAGCTAAAATATACAGCAGCAGTAACAGCAGTAAGCAGAAGAACGAGCACACCGTGGAAGCAACATTCAACCACGAACCATCGGCAGCATTCAGCAATGCTCGGAAAGACGCTCCTGCTGCGAGCAAGGCTGGGGCAGCACGCAGCAACGCTCAGAAGGGAGAGATCTGCTCTGGACAAGGTTGGGGGGTGGGTGGCACATAAAAAAGGGCATAACCGAAGTCTTGCGTAAAAAATGCGGTGACGCGGTGCCATAGGAAAATTGCGTAAAATAAACTTCTGCGGGTTGTTATTAAGATGGACCTCACCGAACGTTGTCAGTATGACAAAAAGCGTTGCCGCCGCGGGTTTTCGCGGGCACACGCGGGGACAAGGCGGAAAAAAAGGGTCGGGGCGGCTGGTCTCGCGCCTGGCTGGCACGCGGTTTTCGAGAGAGGAGCATTCCACAAACGACGGTCGAAGAGAGGTTTTGGGCTGTTTGCCCAGCAAACCTGCGTTTCCTTGCGCGCTTCGTTTTGTTTTTTAACATAAGCATGTATTAATAGTCGTCGAAAAGTGTTACCAGGCTCGGTCGCTCCTGCTAGTGAGGCGCAATGGGCCTCCGTGAGAGAGAGACGGGGAGGGGCTTGGTATCGATCGAATCGAGAGAGCAACTGCCAAGAAGCGATCGTCTATAGCATACGCTGCTAAATAAGGATGCTTCATAGCACGATTGACCGTGTCCAGCATGGAGGACGCTCCTCTGACACGCCTTCGCATAGCAACGTTACGCCTCTAAAACGCCCTCTTACAACAACGTGGTCTTGTTGCACACAAGTCCCTTATCGGCAGGCCCCGCGTTGCGAGCGAACCGGAAACATGTAAAGCAGCAATCAAAGCACCACGAAACATGCAAGCAGCACTCAAAAAGCAACACACATAATTTAACATGCAAGCAGCATGCAGGCAGTGTGCAACCAACATGCAAGCAAGATTCGACAGCCAGGTAAACACGCAAGCAGCATTCAACAAGCGACATACAAGAACACGAGCAACATGCAACACCAATAAAAAACCTGAAAGCAGTAGTCAACACGCACCACCAACAAGCCTAGCGAGAAAAAAGCAACGAGCAGCCCGCAATATCAACACAATATATCGGTTCCAACAAACCATGTATCCATCCACATACTAACCCCCCCGTCGGTCCGTCCGTCCGTCCGTCTACCCCTCCTCCCCTCCTCTCCCTCCCTCTCTACTCCCTTCCTCACTCCTGCCCCCCTCCTCGACCCTCCCGCCCCTTACCCCCTGCCCCACTCCGCTTCCTTCGGATTTCCAGCGACACTGACATAGGCCATTGTTTCGGCAATGGGGTGACGGAGGTGCCAGGACTACAGTCCCTACATGGATCGGATTCGTTTTAACACACATTCTACCCACCAACATACATACGACCAAGGTTACGGTAGAGAGAGCACTTGAAGAGGCTTTTGTTTCAGCGGCTCAGGGCCACTCGAGCGAATAGCTACCATATTGCTTTGCAAGTCTCAAAACCGGGGGATTTACGAGAAGGCTCGAAGCTAGGGGTTGCGCGAGAAGGTCCCGGCTGCGCGGCAGGCGACCGGGCAGCAGAGGTCAAGGAAGCCGCGGGAAGGGGGTTTCCTTCCGGGTGGACGCCGCGAGTACCACAAAGCACCGTGCGTTCTGGCCCATCCTCGGCCTCGCGGAGGGATTGCCCGGAGGAGGCGAGGGTTGGATTGTCTGTGCAGACGAGCGTTGAAACGGGCCGCCCGATAACTCCAACGTTTCGTTCCACGTGACCGCTAACGTTCCCGGAGGAGGTTGGCGTCGTTCGCTTCGGCGAGGGGACTCTATTAGCTTATTGTTTGGAGTAATATTCGACCGGCGGCGACCTGGTAAGCAATTTACCAATTTGGTCATTGCACGCAGCACCTCTGCTCCTCGCCGCCCCCAGTTTTACTGTGGGATTTTGTCCACAAGTCGGCCTCGGAAGTCCCCGGCTACCCGCCCTTCTACCTCCACCACCGCCTCTTCGAGTCGGCCCGCTGCTCTCGAACCGCTCCTGGGTTGGATGCTGCGTCCTGGCCGGGTTAGGGCGTTCCTTCGTCGAAGCGCTCTCCAATTTCGCCTTATTAGGAAGGCGACGCCGCTGCTGCTCCTGCTTACGCTTCATTTCCAGATTTTTGATGAGACATGTCATTTCTTTTGTGACGCTTGTCAGTTCTTTCAGCTCGCCTTGCAGCTGTATCTTTTCCCTTTCGAGATCCACCACCTTCTGCCTTAAATGCCGGCCGCCAGGGTCCTGGATCTTGCTGATCTGATCTTCCAATGCCACGTGATCGTCCTGGAAATCTCTCTTCCTGCTTTCCTCATCCTGGCGAAACAGCTTCAGCGTTTCCTCGTGACACTCCGCGATCCCCTCCTCGACGTCAGCGTCTTTGCCCACCTCTTCCGCCAACTCCGTGAGCCTCTTGCCTTCTTGCTTGATGTTCTGCCGTTCCAACCTCTGTTTCCCCAGAATAGTTTCGAGCTCGAAGCGTTGGTTGGCCCGTTTCTGGTGGCCTTTCTTTAAGTACACCAGCGCCTGCTTTGCCACCGCGGCTCCGGCGAGAGCCTCGTCGCGCTCTGTCACGGCCTTCCACAACTCACCACCCTCGTACTGGTGCCTCGTGACGCAGGCCTCCGCCGCCAGCAGCCTCGCCCGCATATCCCTACGCCTGGCAACATCGGCGGCGATATCGCCCCCGGGGATATCACCCCCGGGGATATCACCCCCGGTGATGCCACCCCCGGTAGTACCGCCTCCGGTGGTGACACGCTTCATTACCGCCGCCAAAGCCGAAAAGTTTAGCCCCATATACCTCAAAAGCACCGCGTTCCGCGCGGAAAGCAGGGTTTCCGGTAGGCGAGCGTACTGCACGTGCTCGTCCTCTATCATCCTCGAATGCTCCCCGTCCTCCCCCTTGGCAGTATCGGTGGTGAAAACCTTTCCCACAACACGCAGCCGCCGCTGGAGCTTGGCGATATCGCGATTGGCCGTCACCACCCCTCCAATTTCGTTCACAAACCATGCCATGCCCTCCGCAGGGCCGGGTGTCATGCACTCCGCATGACCGGGTGTCATGCCCTCCGCATGACCGGGTCGGGCGATAGCTTGACGAGTCTCGAGCTGGACCTGAAGCCGGCTGCCCAGCGCAAGCTTCATCTTCTCGAACTCCTCCCCCCCCATCACATACGGTGGCCCGTAGCCGGCCATGGAGGTGCGGTGGGGCAACATGGTCCTGTGATACGTTGCCTTTTCGGCCGCGTCGAAGGAGTACTGCCAGAAGGACAGGCCTGCGAGAGCGGTGTGAAAGCCCACAAATAACGTCAGCTCTGCCGTGTCCATGGGTTCGGTGGCGCGAAAATACAGCACAGCGCAGTCTGCTCCTATGGCTATCATTACCGAACCCATCTTCACGAGGCTGGGGTCGCCCGGCTCGATGCTCATGATGCCGCCGAATCCTGGAGGTAACGGCGGCGGCGGCGGTGGTTACGGCGGCGGCACCAAAAAGTCAGAATCTGCACAGTTGTACCTTTGAGGACTTCAAAGGTGAAAAAGGGACGCGTTCTACGATAGAGGTAGCACTTTTTTTGGCGTTTTTATTTTCTGGATGACGGGGCTCCTTAACCCGAAATCGTCGGAATGCCATTCTATTTTTTCAAAATGCTTTTTGTGAATGGATGGGCCACGGATTTGTTAATCGAATTGCACTTTCAGTCTGCTCAAAAACAGTTTTTCGGTGAGGGTATACAGTAACACTCGTCAAGTGAGGGGCTTCAGAAGGCAAATAGCCTTAGAAGGCAAATACTAATGGTGAACCTCTATCGTAGAATATGTCAAGGACGGACAATAATAAAACGCATGCTAGGGTACGGGCGCATTTACTTGTTATTAGACTCCTCACTTGAGGAGCTCTATACCTCACCCAGAAAATGACGTTGCCAAAAAAAACATACGCGTAACCCAATGAACAGCCCCGTGGCCTACGTAGATATACCATGTAAAGCACAAATGGAGTTCCAACAATATTGGGATACATTCTACGATGGAGGTTCACCATTTTTTTTCTGAAGCTAAAAACTGATTTTGAGCAAACTGAAAGTGCAATCCGATGAACCAACCCGTGGCCCATCTATACAAAAAAACGTACTGCAAATATTGAATGACAATCCGACGATTTTGGGTTAAGGAGCCCCGTCGTCCAGAAAATAAAAACGCCAAAAAAAGGTACAGTACCTCTATCGTAGAACACGTCTTAGGCCAATTCCTTCGTTAAGGAGCCCCGTCAACCACAAAGAGTGTGGTCAAAAGGTGCCACCTCTGCCGTGGCACTCGTCCTAAATGACGATTGCAGCATCTGCCACGGGTAGGACCCTGGGACTGCTGGGCTACGGCATGGCATATTGAATACCGCAGCCGCATTGCTTGCAAGACGCTCGGCGCATTACAATGCACGTGCTTCAGCAACACGCTCGGAGCACGGCACGTACTCTTGCTGCAGATCGCTCACCCTAGACGGTTGGTAAAAATCGCACTCCTCTTTTTTGTTGTTGATTTTACTGGGTCCCAAAATGGTTAGGGAGGCATTGGTAGGGTTCTGCAATTATCCAGAAGCAGGAGCAAAGCTTCAGACCACGCGGTAAATCCCCCACGAGATCAAACAATCGTCGTTGACGCCAGTATGGAAGGGGTGACTAGGCCGTGGCTCGATCAGAAAAGATGTAGCTTATTGCCTCCCTTCCTGTCTAATGTGGTACTACATACCAGTACTTTAATTAATGAACTATTACGGGGGACCATAGTAAATAGGACCAAATGTTGTTAGTAAAAATAGGTAAATACTTAAGTGTTTGTGTGTACCGTAGGTCCTATTTACTATGGTCCCCCGTAATAGGTGCAACTCGTTTCGATTCCTGCGCCAGATGCTGTAACTGCATTTTTGCAGGATAGGCTACGATAAAAAAAATAGGACTTGCTGAGAGTCATCTAGACACAATGCACTGCTGCGGTTTGCAGACGCGCAGACTACTTTAACGCTTTCTCAATTGGAAGATACACATTATTAGCCTTTTCTGTTGGTACTTTCACGAGACTTCCGTGAACTTTCATCGACTATCGTGGACTTTCATGGCACTTTCATGGCACTTCCAATGCACTTTCATGGCACTTAACATGCCATAAAAAAGCCATATAAATACCCTTGAACTGCCATGAAAGTCCATGACAACGATGGAAAACGCATGAAAGCCCACGAAAGCCCGTGAGAGGCCATGAAAGTCCATGAAAGCGCCGTGAAATCCCCATGAAAGCCCGATGAAAGCCCATTAAAGTCCATGGAAATGCCGTGCAAATCCATAGAAGTGGCATGAAAGCCCGGGAAAGCGGCACGAAAGCCCGCGAAAGCCCCATGAAAATACCATGAACGTGCCATGAAAGTCCGTAAACGTCTATGAACCTTTCAAAAAAGCCCATGAAAGCCGTTTAAAGTGTCCAAGAGAGCCCACCAAAGGCCAGGAAAGGCCACGAAAGTCCATGAAAGTGGCCACCAGATTAAAGTGCCATGCTAGTGCCATCAAAGTCCATGAATGTCTAGGAAACCATCATGAAAGCCCATGAAAGCCCGTGAAAGCACCATGAAAGCGTCATAAAAAGCTCATGCAAGTGCTGTGAAAGCACTGCCAACGAACGCCTCATGTCGAAGCCCATGAAAGGGCCGGGAACGTCCATGAAACCACCATGAAAGCCCACGAGCGTCCATGAAAACGCCATGAAAGTATCACGAAAGGGCAATGAAAGCCCATGAAAGCTCATGAACGTCCACAAACGCCCAAGAAAGTGTGATGAAAATGCCATGAAAGGACCATGAAGATGCTGTGAAAGCCCGTAAAAGGGCCATGAAAGTGTTGTGAAAGTCTAAGGAAGTTCACATGAAAGCCCATGAGAGCTCACACAAATGAACATCCACTAAAGCTCATGAAAGTGACACGAAGTTGTTGTGGAGCGCCGTGCATACCTAGACATAGATATGGATATGGGCTCCTGGACAATGTATAGAACGATCTTCGTCGATCAGAGGTATTATAGAGTATTCCAGATTTGCTGTAGGTCGTTTAGGTCCCCAAGTGGTGTATTGGTGTGGGGGTGGGTTAATAGGATCATTCGGAACGATAAGCCACACCCCACCGTTCGGAATCCTGACTATTACGGGGGAACGTAGCTAACAGGACCAAATATTGGTAGTAAAAACAGAGAAATATATAGGTTTTTGTGTCTAACGTAGGTCCTATTAACTACGTTCCCCGTAATAGTCTAACATTCTTTGAGCTGTCGAGCAAGCAAGTGCGAGTAAACACAAGAATAATTATATCAACACGAAGCGATGTCTGCCAGCGCCGATACCCTGTTTGCCCCTTACTACCCTGCGTGCCTCCATAAAGTCCCAAAATAGTCCCCATGAAAGTACCGTGAAACCCCATGGAACAACCACGAAAGCCCATGAAGGTGCATGAAAGTAACCATGAAGGTCCATGAAGGTCCATGAAAGTCTCCCAATGCAAGCCCACGAAAGTGCTATGAGAGTAGCATGAAAGTCCGTGTAAGTGTAATGACATCCCGCGAAATTCTATCACAGTACAGGTAGTGCCACGCAAGCACGGTGCATGAAACAGCCAAATAAATCCCGTGGAAGCCCGTCGAAGTGTCCTGAACGCTCGTGAAGTCGTGATAATGTTCGTCACCCCCAAATTGGGTAAAAAAGAAAGAATGTAAAATTTGCCGACGAAAGACGGCCATTTGCCGTCATAATAGTGGAATACCAGTGTGCACAAGTCGAACAGATCATGATCTTCCTTACCTAGATCGTACAGGTCAGTCGGTTAGGGCATACCAGTGTTAAGGTATTAGTGGGTTATTAGTCCGTTTGACCACTTGCAAAAGGTTAACCAATGACTTACCCAAACTAAGCCTTATAACACTCTCCCCCCTTGGAACGGCGGGATACCATGTCGGCCGGATATACGGGCGGACTCGTCAATATCCATGCGGTCCCATCTCCTGGGGATACTGTGGAGAGTATTTTCAAGTTGGAGATGGGGAAAGTGGTAGAAGTTTATTATCGGTGGAACGTGAGATTCGAACTCACGACCCAAAAACCCATGGTCCTGCCGACGACGCCATTTTTTAAGGTAGTAGTGGGGTATTCGTCCGTTTGACCACTTGCAAAAGGTTAACATATGGCTTACCCAAACTAAGCCTTATAACACTGTATGTATTACGAAAAAGGTATCACATCAGCCGCATATCCTACTGATCATCACGTAGAAATGTGCTCAGATCACGCAGATCGTACCAGATCAGAGTGCAATGTGCCTCATACAAATCCGGATGCCACACGCATGATATCATGTCCACATCCTGTAGACCTCTATTATTACGGGGGACCATAGTAAATAGGACCAAATATTGTTAGTAAAAATAGGTAAACATATATATTTTTTGTGTGTACCGTAGGTCCTATTTACTATGGTCCCCCGTAATAATAGTACTGCGGAAGCACGTACAAATCATTCAGATCCTGTCCATCAGTCCAATGGAAACTCAACTTGTGCATAGTGTTATAAGGCTTACCCTGAGCTGGGTAATCGATCGGTCTTTTACCCCGTTGGTTCAGCAGGTAACTCCTTCACATTTGGCGTCGACGGCTGGTTTAGAAGGGGGAACAATTATCCGCTCTTGCATACGTAGAGCGGATAAACAAAATCCCGATGGTGGACAGACAACAATAATGCCTCCACACAATATAGGGGAACGGGGATACCATAACAATAGGGTATGATGCAGATCCGCGAAAACAACATGTGTGATCTACCACTCTGTTCGGAAATATATGGTCCGTTTGATGATAAATTTAAACACAAAACGGTGCTTATACTTACGGACAGAGTGGTATACAGAGATATGTCCAATGTAACGTGTGGAATACTGTACGGTACCGGTGGATTCGGTGAAAACCTCCTGAGTGGACAGAGTGAAAAAAAAACAACCGTTATTCATACGAGTATACGTCTGTCTCCAGAACGTTGGCACCATATGGTTTTTAGACTGGTTTTCGTATCCCACCGGAGAGCTGGTGGTGTTTTTGTTGCGGGCGATCGTGGTAAAACCTTCACTCAGTTTACTACAGTACGTCGACACAGGTCCTGTCGTTAAAAACATTTTTTTCATAATTAACAGCTCGAACCCTACGCGTTCCGGAGACCCTGCGCTCCTATACCCAGAGGGTGCACGAGCGAGTCTATCCAGCCCGCTCTCGGTATGTATCTGTGGCGTCGCGGTGGTGACGATCAAATCAAACGTATTCCCCCTGCCCCTCGTTTGACTACTGATCCCCTTTTTGGCGGGCACCTCGAACTCTGTGTGGACTTTTCCGTGGAGGGCATCGGGCGC
The DNA here is from genome assembly GCA_037833945.1 of Alaria marginata. Lineage (NCBI taxonomy): Eukaryota > Phaeophyceae > Laminariales > Alariaceae > Alaria > Alaria marginata. The sequence continues at coordinate 14,035 of JBBMKB010119500.1, forward strand.
CTGGGACCTGGGAGGAACAAAGGCACACGGGGGTTCTGTCTGGTCTTGCCGTCCCGCAGCTTTTGCCGCCCCACGACAAGCAGGATAGGTCTGCGGCGTTCCCGTACTGCTGTGTTTGCCTGGTAACATATTGCTTGCTCATGTACAAGTATGACATGTGACCAGTCATACCGTTGGTTCTCCCTAAATTTAGTGTGGCAATCTGAATCTTTCGCATGCGCACCGATCTTTCCCTCCTGGTGCGCGGTAGACCAAAAATAAAGTCAGCGCTCTCTTCCACCGCGCTAACAGCCAAGAGCCGGTTATCCATAGAGGACCACTTGCATCGACTGAGAGGCTGCTCAGCTCAGTGGAGTGATGCAACTCTCACCTTGTAATTTCCCGCTGCAGGCTGTGCGCGGCGCCTAGTCCACCACGCGGTTTGTGCTGTGTGGGTGCGCGCCGGGGCTGGCGATGACGAAAAGTTGGGGAACGTTGCCCCCCTTCTCGCGAACGCCACCGTCGTGGGGTGGAACTCCTCCGAAAATAAACAGTTTAAAAAACGGCTAAAAACTGCTCTGCCCGTGTCCGAGAAGCACAGCCTGTGGCAACAGGCCCCGTGGACGGAAGCAGGACAAGAAGGTGTGCGCCCTTCTTGCGTGCGGTAGGGTTGATATGTCGAGCCACCACGAACTTCCCACTGCAACACAAGTCCGCCCTCCTCGCGAAAGCAGACCTGCTCCAGGTATCTTTATTGAGACGTGTTTGTATGTATCATGTTCATATATATCATAGACTGAAACGCTGACTCGATTCAACATGGCCGATACGTAGTGCTGCTGCTGCGTTGTGTCCGTGTTTGCTCGTGGTGTGGTTGGTTTGTGTATCAAAGGTATAACAGGGCACGTTCCCGACAAGCGAAGATTGCATGGCAGTACCGGAATCGTAGACCCCGACTGTCGCTGACCGTAACAATTCAACGATCGATTGGATCCAAAACCGACAACAAAAATACTTTTTTGATTTTTCGATTATTTAGATTTTCCCGCGCATGTAACTGCATGCACGCCAGTACGAGGTAGCAGATAGTCTACAGCAGTACCGGTAGCACCTACCGGTCCTCTAACAAGAAATCGAGGCATTGGGTCGAGGCTAGACTTCTTGTTTGCGAAAGGGGGTGCCCTCTACTACAAGCAGAGTATAACAGCTGTCGAATTCCTTAGTTCCCCGTAATAATGTTTGGGCTATAAGTTTATTGCTGGGCTCTTTTGGCATATACCAGTACACGAGAGGGCCGGTATTGTTATGGAAAAAGTAAGGGCCGGTATTGTATTAAAAGTGTATCGTGCAGAGAGTCGTAGAGGGTGTTTGGGTTTTAACATCTGGAGGGTTTCACAGGTACGCTCCCGCTGGAGGGTTTGTTTAGGAAACGCCCCTCTAGAGGGTGCCTTCGTCTCACCCTCTAGAAGGTTTGTTCGTCTCCGCTGGCAAGAAGAGTTTCTACCTTTAACCTAACCCCATAGAGGGTCTTTGAGCTCTACCCTCTTGACAGTTTCACGTGTGCATCCCCGCCGGAAGTTTTGTGTAGGATCCTTCCCTCTAGAGGGTACATTGATATCACCCTCTAGAGTGTAAATCCCCGCTGGAGAGCTTCTTTCGTGACTGTACGCTCTATGGTAGAGGGTGTTTGAGTTTTGCCCTCTGGACCCTCTGGATGGTTTCATACATACGTCCCCACTGAGGAGGGGAAACTTTTAGGAAAGTTCCCTCTAGGGGGTACTTTCGTCTCACCCGCTGTGTAAGGGTTTATCTACGCCTAGAAGTCCTTTGTTGGAGGGTTTCCTGCATACCTGGTATAGTTTTTGGGTGAGGTATATAGAGCTCCTCAAGAAGGGAGTCTCAGAAAGTTTGGGAGCATTCGTATCGTAGCATGCATCAGTGCCAAAGGGGATAACACCTAATATTTTTACCAGTCTGCTTCCTTTCAATACGAATTAACCAAAATCACCTCCACGGGGTTTCTGCGACGCCTCTCAAATGCAGGTAAATAAATACTGAATCGAACGGCTGTACGACAGAGTTGCTGGTGTGCCTTCGCTTCTTCATCTCTTCCCACACCCGCACCCTACTACAGTCGACAGCCGACGCCGCCGCATCGCCCAACAAGCGCAGCCAGTGTCCATTCTGCAGTGTACGGTGATCGTCATCATCATATTCGCGGCCACAACCAAGTAAAGGCGGTGTCCTTATCGGCGTTCGGTGCCCAGCTCACCATCGTTATCGTTGAGACCCCGACAAGCTCAGCTAGCATTGATTTTTCAAGCGTTCGGTGTTCCATCACCGTCGCGGCGTGCTCTCAGCGCAAGGAGAAGGAGGGGACAGGGGAGAGGATGCTGCTATCTTCCTTGCCTACCATGAAAATGATCTCGCACAACGTGAAACCGGCGCCATCTTTGATGATGGAAACAGAGCTAACCACAACACAAGGAGGAGGAGGAGGAGGAGCGGGAGGAGGAGGAGATGGTAGTCGTTGGACTTTCTCTGGACTCGTGCTTTCGCCTACCTGGGCCATCTCGGTGGGGATCGTTACAGTTGTCGTTGGGGTGAGCATCACGTGCGTTATCGCGGCCAAGCGCAGGGTATGGCGTCGACCCCCCCTTCCTGCACGCGAAAAGCCTGCTGTACGCGACAAGTTGGCGATGGTCGCCGAGAGCCACCTCTCCACTTCCAAGGCGGACCGCGCGCTTCTGCGGGAGAGGGTCCGAGTTGTGAGCGAGAGACACCCCCATTTCCGCGACCTTACGGCCGCCATTAACGCCTTTTCTGAGGTGGAGGAGGAGGAGGGGGGGGGGGATAAGGATGGGGAGGGGGGGGGGGGAGAGGAAGCGAGGGGGGGGCAGGAGAAGGAGGAGGAGAGGAAGGGAGAAAGTATGGAGGAGGAGGAAGATGTCAATATACTTGAAAAGGAGTTGGCCGAGGCGTTGGTGGAGAGCCGGAGGCTTGCGCGCGAGGACTTAATGGGGACGCGGACCTCTTTGAGCGACCTTCGCAACGCGCTGCAGTCGATGCACGAAAAGCTTGCCGCCGCTGACGAAACCGAAGGAGCTTTGGACATGCAGAAGGAGTTCCTAGAGGAGATGGAAGCTTTAACCGAGGCCGACATAGGCGTGGCGACAATGTTCGGCGACGCTAGTGTTGAGATGGTCGAGCTACACGCTCTCATGGCCAAGAGCTTCTGGGAACAGTGCGAAAAGTCCACGCGCGAAGCGACAAAAATGAAGGATGAGGAAAGCAAGCACCTGGCGGCAATCCTGCAGTCTGAGCCGGGCGATGGGTTGCCTGAGGGAAGTACCGTGGAGCAACTGATTGCCGCGGTCGAGGTGGAGAGGGAGAAGGACGCTTGGGCGCTGCAGACGCTCGTCCGGAAGGCTACTGAGGACATCGTCGCTTCGATATCCAGGGCGCAGGGCTACGAGGGCCGGTGCGCCGCGGCCGAGCGCTCCCTTAAAATCAACAATACCTTTAATATTGAGTTCAAGAAGGTGGATGAAGCCGTGCTGAGCGAGATGAGGGAGTATATTACCAGGGCGCCGGGGCTGATCCGTGACATCGGCGAGGTTAAACGTGCCATCGCAGCCGCAAATAAACGTATCAACGACCTCGCTCGCAAGGAGCGCAAGCTGGCGTCAGAGCTGGAGGAGAAGTGAAAGCAGCTCAGCAAGCGTATGGCAAGAGCTAAGGAAGCAGTGAAGGCAGCTCAGCAAGCCTTACGTCCGTTATGCCGACCCAGATCGCTCCCCCGTGGTCGTATCAAACCAACCGTATCAAACCAACCCAGGCCCTGGCTACTAACGATCCCCCCCCCCTTGAGCCCCCCCTCAGTGTCCTCTACAACCCACACATGGGATAGGCATCGAGGATTAATCAGAAATGATGCTTGGACGAATTTTTCCACCTGTGCACACCGGGCGGGGGGGGGTACTCATCATTATGCACGGTCGTAGTTTTAACGAGGGAGGGGGGGTGGACACTCCACGACTCGGCAAAGCTCGCTGATGTGGTTGACTGAGATCGTGGTGGCGCAGGCTGTTGGGGCCGAAGTAGTGGTCTTCCCCGTGTACTTGAGAATCAAGGACTCAGGAAATCTCGTCGTTGATTGGCTAGTACCGTGGTAGTGCATGCTATATATTAACATTTGGGTCGCAGCGGCGAAATTTTTCGTATTAAAGAGACTCAAGGACTCGGCAACACTCGTCGTTGATTGGCCAAGGGGAATGCTCTTAGTATTTAGATTAAAAAACGAGATTTTTCGTATTATTGTCCAATATTTACGTGTCTCGTGCACGTAGGAAGGCCCACAGTGAAATACACCTGCGTTGACCTGTCTGTACGCACGTGGGGTTCTTCGAGTGCCGTTGCCTGTGTCAAGAAGAGATATAAGCGCTTGGGTTTCCCAAGAGGATGTGGAGGCATTTTATCCACGTCCAGCGATCGGCCGAGGTCTTGTTTGTAGCGAAACGGAAAACGTTTCTATTTTTTGCGATGGGGTTGTTTTTTCAACGCGAAACGCGCAAGGGCGATGTTGTTGTTGTTTTCGTTGTTATTTTTGCTGTTGATAATGCTGTTGTCGTCGTTGCCATTTTTTTATGTTACTATTGTTGACGTTGCTGCGTATTTGTCTTTTGCTATACATTTTCGTTGCTGTTATCTTAGTCGTTATCTTTGTCATTGTCGTTGTCGTTGCTATTATTGTTGTCGTCGTTGTCGTTGTTGCTTTTATCTTTGCCATTGTTGTTGTTGTTGCTGTTGTTATTGTTGTTGTTTGTGTTGGTACTGTAGTAGTGGCGCTGCTGTCGTCGTTGTTGTCGTTGTCGATACTGTTGACTTTGTTGTCGTTGTCGATACTGTTGACTTTTGTCGTCATTGTCGATGCTGTTGACGGCAACGCGGCTGACAGCGCTCTCACGGTTTGCATGCACGATGCCGTTACCATGGTCGCCCGCCCGCACAAGAACCGAAAACGTCCTGCGACGCCTCGCATCTCGTTCGCGTTGTGTGTCACGGTAACCATCGTTACACTCAGATACAAAAGGGAGATCACGGGCTTGATCATGGCGATGATGCGTTCAAAACAACAGCAAGGGTGATTCCTAATGAACGAAAACAAAACAGGAATTGTGACATTTTCAAATTGGCGTTATGTCACGTTTAAAAAAATTAAATCACGTTTTTTTGTCACGAATGTGTGCCGGCGTGCCAGCGACAGCCGACACACATGCGGAGTCTTGTATCTGTAGCATACTTTTTTTGCCTTCCGACACGGCGCATACTTCATTCTGAGCGCAAAAGCTGATACAATACACCGAATACCACCGCTCATGAGCCCAATCCTTCCCCCCTCAGCTAGTGCTTCTTCCCTGCAGGTGCTCACTTGAATTGTGCTTACTACAAGGTTCCCCTTCGGGATGTGGTTGGCTTGCAATCTCGGAGGTGTCGCAAGTTGGAAAGGAACCCAAGCGTTCCCATAAGCTTACCAGGTTCGTGTAACACAATTAAAAAATGCTTGAAAACTAAAAAACAAGTAATTCGCCCCCGCGCAAGTAACCGGGTGGGTAACACCGACCAGCCCAAAACGAGTTTATAGCTTAGTTCACTATTACATTTGCCACCTGACAATGTGTGGCGCTTGTTCCAAGTATACATCAATTTACTTCAAATTGGGTTACACATGGCTCCATCAAATCACCGCCCGCCCTACTCCGCATCTACGTGCAACCCCCGCGCCATGCAAGATTATTGTTGCCGTCCCACAATGTGCAGCATGAGTTTCAGCGTCGGATCATTCCATTAATAAGACATTCCCAGAAAAAAATAAAACCAAATTGTATATACTACGTACACCACCACTACAACGCAACAGTGCCGGACACCTACAGTACCAACAAAACGAGAACTACGAAAGCCTGGCTGGGAGTTTTACAACAAAAACTAATAAATCCGGGCACCGTTGCACCGAAATTAAGAGTAGAACGCGCCATTTCTTAAATAAGTAAAACATCCGGCCCGGAACAGCATCTACTGGAGTATCAGCTTTGATCCTTCAGATCCTTCCTGTGCCCTTGTTGAGAGACAGGAGGGCTCAATAGCTTGATCCTTGCTCATGCAACCGCGCCCTCCGCTCATGATTGGTTCGGACAGATCCCTACATTTCAGTTTACTATATTCTGGAGCTGGTTGCTGCAACACCCCCCCTTGCCATACAACCGCTGGCCTAACGATCGATCGAAACACCGGGCGATTGGATGTGCGTAGCGCAACGCCCGCAAGCGCGGTTTTTCTCTTGATATCGCGGCATACTCGTCTGGGAACTGAAGAACCACTGTTTGCTGCTGCTGCTGCTGCTGCTGCTGCTGCTGCTGCTGCTGCTGCTGCTGCTGCTGCTGCTACTGCTGCTGCTGCTG
>JBBMKB010119611.1:0-20464 GCA_037833945.1 Alaria marginata
GAAAAAAAAAAAAAAGGGGCTCCCCCCCCCCCCCCCCCCCTACCAGCGAAAATAAAATAGGGGGGGGTCTCTAAAACCAAGTGAAAAGAACGGGACAAAAAACAAAAAAAATGGTTTTCGCTTATTTGATCCTGTGATCACAGCGCTCCGGTTTGTTTTCCGTTCTGACTTTCCTAGGAGTGTGGTGTCGTTTTCCCTTTTTGTCGCATACCCAACTCATATTCTACAACCAGTCTAGCGGCAAGAAAGGGGTACACGTAACTCATAATAGTAAACAATAAATGATTGTTACCTAACATTGTAAACAGACGACATAACCAATCAATGTGCAGACGACATCAATAATCCAGCGGACCAACGGCGATGACTGGCAATATGCTTGCAATCTTGCTTACGTGCGTGGCGTTGCGTGGCGTGGCGCGTAGCTCTTTGCGTTGCAGCTTTGTGCCCAAAACGTACACTGCTGTCTTTGAGCTAAATTCGTGATTATTTAATACCAGGTATACAAAGTTGCACTGCGAATTATTGAATCATTGCTACATACTGTGTCTTTCACGAGGGTATATACACCACGTAACACGAGCGTTCCAACCACTCATTCGTTCGTTTCATTAATGCCACCTGAACACAAAAATGAATGATTGCTACATACTACGACTGGAACCATCGTCGGTGCACCAACACAACACAATCTAATTATATTTGTCGTGTGGCAACCACGATGCATGGATGCTTTGTGTTGTGATATGAAACCATAGAAAACAAAGAACACATATTTAACCTCAGCAAAACCCTTCTACAGGATAACGGTCTTGGAGTGCGCTTCAGCCCAGAAACCCTGTAAACGAACCAGATATATATTGTTGTGGTTGTTGTCCTTGAAATCGTTTCCTCGTGTGGCTATTAGTCCCTGGCCCATATCAAGAGATTAACCGTGCTACTTGCTGTTGTTCAACGCATGCCATGGCTGCCGAACCGAACCTCGTGTACCCTCTCAACTGATCACAAACTTTGGCCCGCTACTTTGGTTCGTGTCGATGTCGCAGAACACCCAGCGAGGAGCTCGTTGCGAAGGTGGCACCCCGCACCATGTGGTTCACCAGGGTTTTAGTACCCCTACTCTTGGCTGTCGGCGCCGTTGGTGAGTACGATACTGTGTCTTGATGGTGTTTACACGTCTGCTTGGGGGGTCGCTCATCGAATAATATAGGGTGTTATGAGGCATCCCACGGTAGGGGTTGCACTTTTTGGTCAAACGTTCCTGACCGGTTGGGCTCCTGAAGTGAAGAACTAACGGTTGGTATGATCATTTTACGACTGTATTTCGTTTTATGACAAGCGGATAGCAATGTTGATCGGGTTGCGCGAACGAAAATCTTGAAGTCATATTTCTGGTGAGATATTGAGCTCCTCATGTCAGGAGCTCAGAAACTTATGGCTGCACCCCTACTCTTGTTAGAAATATAATTTTGTCTGGCAACCCGTTCGATGGTTTATGGGAACCATTGATGCGAAACCGCCCGAGCTCCCAGCTTTCTTTGATGTCGATAACCGGCATGCCTTGTGCTCAACCGGCTCACCAATCACACCGGCATAAAACCTGATGCATGCTTCAGTTCGGTGGTCATCCCGCTGCTGGTAAATAAAGTGTTTCGCATTGACGCTTACCGTTTTGTTTGCGCTGGCCTGCTCGATACAGGTCTTAACCCATGCATTTCGGATGACGTCTGCTCCTCTGGAACTACGATCCTGTGAGCAAGCGAATGCCCGCCCCGCGTCATGGCCGTTGAATGTTGCCTGGTGAATGTATGCCTGGGTGGTGGGACGTACCGGTAGTCAAAAGGAGCTTTGGCCGTACTGAAGGTTTTGGTAGAAGGACGCATACCATGCTGCTTCTGATGCTGCTGAAACGGGTCAAATGGACATCGCCGTCCAACGGGCATTATAACATGTCTTGGCCTTTGTGCGGTAGTAACCCCGCTGACGTAAATACATTTACAAATTTATCCTGCGAAGCACAACGCCGAACTTGTCATTGGCGGAGTTCCCGCGTTGCGCGCCCTTTCGGCATCCACCCCCAGGATCGAGTGAGTTTGATACTGCTAGTCAGTTTGGTATGGTTCTACTATTATTTGCGATTGTGTCAATAATCCCCGATCGCCGCTGGAAGGTATCATGTACCCCCTGTAGATCCTACGACCTATCTCATGTGCTGCTGGCCAGTAAGTATAGTACGTGTCTCATGCTGATCAGTAGGCAGGCGTTGTGATATATACCTGGCATGGAATGCTATTATCCGATCGGCGATATGGCGGCAGCTTGCGGTTCGGCGAAGTGATGAGGTATCAAGTTGCGTCGACACGCCTCGAGTTGTGTGCTACGTCCAAATTTTAACACGGCTCCCGAAGAATGGGCAAGATAACGGAATCTCCGTTGCCACATACGGTGACTATGGACTGTACTGTAGTTAGCCCGTACTTGGTTTTAGTCATTGTCGCACACGACTCTCTCGTCAAACGTCCGACCCGCTATTAATACGTAGTAGTTCGTAGTATAGAAGAAGTGTGAACACCAATGGTTGATATTAAATTGATGACGGTCTACAGAGTAGTAGTGGGGTCCACTCCCCCCGTGAAAAGAACGGGTGAATCGATGCCTCTAACCCTTACGATATAATATCTACAACTATCAGCCAAGCTCTATTCTGAACCTCGATGTGTACCACATTTTCGAGCATATGGTCTCTCTCTCTCTCTTGATGTTGCCCTTAGCCACAGCAGGCGAACTTCCCTGTAACGAAAACATCCAATTCCGCGTTTCGTGCGTCTGCTGTAGAGACTTTGATGGCTGTGACCTCACTGATGAGGACGTGAGTGATCTGGCAGCCTGCTTGGACAGCGCAGGACGGGGCAACATCGGAACCCTGTGAGTACCCCTACCCCCTTATATATCTCGATTCGACGGAATGCGTGTCTCTGCGCGACGACGAAATATTTACAGCGCGGTATATGCTGTACCTCAAAGCAACTCTGGCACGCGGCCGTACTGGCGAGGGGAGGATCGGCAATAACATGTCGAACATCCGAATCGTCGGCACGTGATTGATAGATCTTTTTTTTCAGTGAAAGCTGATTTGATCAGAACTAGCAATGATAGGTTTACCTAAAAATACCTGCAAGTTACGGTACCAGATATTTTAGTTTCCAGTAGAGCTCGTGTGACTTGTTTCTCGGTAGGCGAGTATTTCATGGGCAGTAGTACACACCGCTGTGGTTGCAATAGGAACCATACCCCAATGCTATGCCGATACTATGTCTCTGTCTTGGCTGCCGTTTGCACCGTAGTGGTTTCCCTAGCTTCAACAGATTAACGGAGCGGTAAAACGAGTCGGCTTCGTTGACATGCGAGGCGTCGGTTGCCTTGAGCCGCTCAGGGGAAAATCGTAGAAAACAAAGTGACGAATTTACGGCATCGGACACCCCAAGCACGGCAGGGATGTGTGTCCGAAGTGTAGACGGTGTTCAGTACAGCGGATGTACGACACCACGCGCAAAATGACAGTACGTGTATCCCTGCACTCTCTTACTACTACCAGGTACTGTAGAAACTTTGGAAGACCGCGCTTATTTTTTGTTCGGTCGCTTTACGTGGGTTGACTGCACAATGGTTGACTACGAATACAATGGTTGTCCACGACGCGAGCTGGGGGTTGTGTGAAATGGAGACCGTATCGGCGGGAGGTCGTGAGCAAATGTTCCACGCCCATGATGTCAGGTGACAACCTCATGGCCCTTCCGTAGCTGTTGACCGCCTCCTGCTTTACGGATATTGCTCTTACCCCAGGGATCTTGACAACAACGAGCTCACCACGCTGCCACTCGACTTCTTCGACGGCCTTGGGGCGTTGGTGAACCTGTGAGTGGCGCCAAATCCAAACATAATACATTGGTTGTGCGGCAGAGGGGGTGTGATGCCAATAGTTTCCCTACAAACCGCTTTTAGGCCGCTCAGGCGAGTGGCTCGGTGCTTTATTCAAGCTTGCACTTGCAAATATTTTGTCGGCGCAGCGCAACAAAGTCATCCGCGTGTGAAAGTTCACATCGTCTGGGTATGACTGTGTCCTCACGTCACCTGGCGAGGATTGGTCTCACAAGCCTTGGTCATGACGGTCTTTAGAGGCCAAGCGCAGAGCTGTTGTCGAACGGCTCGTGGACGATTATGAAGTACATCTGTACAAGACGTCGGTGTCTTAGCTGGAACGGCACTCTCTGGCCCAGTAAGGTTTTCTTACGGTGAACTGGTGAGAGTTCAGTGCGGGGGCGAAATGAGAGTTAGCAGCAGTCGTTTGAATATGTATTGAACTATTGCAGTCGGCATCGTCTTACTAAGAAGTCATTGCCTAATTGATCCAACCAGTCTCGGCAGCTAGGGATCCGATAATACGTCACCAATCTGCTTCACGTTTTACTGTCTGTTCCACGCCCAACCAGGACCCTTTCCTACAACGCCCTCGTATTGGAGTCCGGCAACTTTGAGGGGGCTTCAGCTGTGGAAGTCTTGTGAGCAAACCAAAATATTTCAGTCTGGTTGCTGTGCTTCTTGTGGCTCTAGTCTAGTGCGCGGCGGATAAAATATACTACACAATAATAGCAATCGTTGCTCTGCGCAGCCTATACCCGTCGGATTGTAATGTATCCATTTTGTCGAATTCCATTCACGCACCGCCGCACGATCAGAACAACGAGTGCCCTTCGCAGGAAGATCTTGGTGTATGCTTGAGCTAACATTCCCGTGCCCTCATGGTTCGCCCCTCGATACCGCCGGGTCGGTGCTACCGTGGCGATGGACTGCTGAAGAACTCTCAAAGGAAACGACATGGAGACCCTGCCAGCTGGTGCCTTCGAGGGGCTAGTGTCTCTCAGCGAGTTGTGAGTCGTTTCTGACATAGAGTCACGTCATAGTACCACTTGAAAAAAAATGCATCATCATAATTAACTTGAACTACTACAGTAGGTAGCAGGTGCCAGGTTTGTCTACGAGTATGCTTTTCATGTGAAAAACTTGAGGACACGGTTTCATATGCCTTATGCAATCGGCTGGCGCGAAATAGACATACGTTCCCGCAGTGTGCAGTACCGCCAAACGTGACTTTCTTGGTGCTCATGCAATGTCCAGGACTTCGCAAGGAAACGAGTTTCCACGGAAAATGCTCGCCAAATAAATGTCATTTCGCACTCGCACGGGGACAGGAACTAATATTGATAGCGTCGCTGGTTTGTTTCCTAATTGCTATCATGTGCCCCCCCTCGATATTATTGAGCTACAAGCACGCGACGTTTTCGTCGTTGCTGTACGTATTTGCTCTGCAAAATGATGTGCTTTCTAATAATAGATAACCAATTCAAGGCGTCCTTGCTTTAGCGGCTACAATACCCCCTGCAGACACTCAATGCCATGTGTAAACCTTTGTCTCCCATAAATTATGCCTGCCGCCTGTTCTACCATGGTCAGGAGCCTTAGCAGCAACGAGTTTAACGTTTTGCCAGCCGGCGCGTTCGACGGTCTGCCGTCTCTGACATACTTGTGAGTGAAACAATATGAAATGGTTGGTCCGAGTGACACAGTCTGACATTGTTTGGGCGGATATGTATGTACGCATGCATGCGTACGGAGTATATATTGAAAGGAAAAATATAACCACCTTGCAGCTAAGGTCACTGGTGGGAATACGCCCCCCCCCCCGCCCCCATTTGACGTTGGCATTCAAATGCCAGAAACTCCGCCTTACAAGCGGTTCTTAGTAGGATGCACCTCACCTTTCATGCGACTCGCCCAACACCTCACGGCGCTTCACGCTTGGTGCAAGCAATGTCTACCTGGTCGGTGAAAATGAGACGGTCTCCATTCCGTCATTGCAGAGATGCGAGGGTCTACAGTCATACGATTGCTGCCATGCGTGACAAGGAGTAGACCCCCCCTGTAGATATGCTGTAGGAGGTCGATAGGGTGTTGTAGCAAAGCCCGGTGCTTGAGTTTGGTGGTGCATAACGGGCGATCTGTGAACGAGACTAGGAAATACACTTGAGCATCAATCAGCTAGCATCTGCCGTCTGGAGCTTTTTTGTTTCAAGTGTTTGAGTTGGTACGCTCAGTCCGTTTCAACGGGATATTGGTGCTTGCTCGTGGTGTGTGTCCAATGCTAAGCGTGGATCGAGTCAATGACATCGTTTTATTTACTCTCTATCCCGGTCGGACCAGGTCGCTATACTGGTGCGAAATGGCTAGCATAGAAGCTGGGGCCTTCGACGGTGCACCGGCTCTGGAGTACTTGTGAGTCATACAGGAGATTTCCCGTGTCAAACGTTTGTAGTTATCGGTAGGCCACTATCTAAGACAACACCTCGGTCTCAGTTATGGAAGGTGATCGATGTTCTATATCGCCACGATCCCGTTGGGTTTACATAGTGCTTGTAAGAGAGGTATTGCAGTTACCTCGGAATGTTCCTGTCAATTTCGGCGCTGGTTGTTTTGCAACACCAAATACGTGCCGTCAAACGATTTTAGGAAGAATGATGTTAAAATTTGTTCTGGGAATACTTTAGCATCGGTACTCGGTATCATCAAAAGTATCATACAATACGAAGGAAGAATTACACGGACCATGTCGCAATGCTCCTATCAACAGTTGAATTCGGAACTTATGCAAGCCGCTGCATCGTCGACATGGGAGTAGACCAAACTTTGACCTTTTCATGCCGCTCTCTTCCGGCCCCAAAGTGTTCAATGTAAATCATGTCCGCGCTATGTTGCTCACCTCCCTTAGCGCGGAATGATAAGCGCAATCGTAACAATCCTCTCATCTCAACCCGCCGTGTCAATGAAAAAACAACAGGCTCCTTTGGGACAATGAGCTTACAGCCCTTCCAGCCGGCCTCTTCGATGGCATGGTCGCCCTGAAAGAGTTGTGAGTCAAGGGTTCAAACGTGTTCGGGTTTATGGACGCCAGGCCCGTAGGAAATGTGGTACGCGTACTGTATCATAGTCACGAAATATCCAACTCTTTGGTTACGTAAGGATGGATAGATACGGACAGTTGTTGCGAGCTTCTCGTCTTATCGTGTATCCTTTGTGCACGCCAAGAAGACGACAGCGGACGGTGCTGTGCCTTGCACCGTAGGTATTGACAGAGAGACAACCAAGTCGATAAGTTGCCAAACGTATCCCCAAGGTCCCGGCACATGCACTTGCTGATTTTTAGTGATATTGTGTCTTCAAGTGTGGCTCACCACAGCGAATTCACCGTCGTCATGTCAATAGTCACGTGTTGTTCGTTGCACGTTTGGAGTCGAAGTGATTTGCATTCAAGGATGCACGTGTTTGTCGCATTCTGAAGGACACGTACGACGTTTAGAAGGTGGCCGACTAAGTTGTATAACCCGTGCCACCTCTCTATTGTATGATCACCCCGCAGGAAACTCAATGGCAACGGGCTTCTCGAGCTGCCTGACAACATTTTCGACGACTTGATGTCGCTGGAGATTTTGTGAGTGTTGTCTAAGCATCCATGCAAACTGTAAGGATCACCCTCGCCAACGTTTGTTGGAACGTCAGCGAACAAGAAACACAGAGCTTCACGAGATTGCCTACACTCGTGCTACCGTAGTTTTGGGGCACAAATTCGCAACGCTACATTCTCCGCCCTTGTCCTTTGCCGGCACGGAGCCAGGTCGAGCCTGCTTAAAATGTTAACATGTTCGAATCAAAATGCTAAGAATGCGTCCCAGAGCAATGCTAAATGTTTGTGGTGACGGACACCCGCGTACGTGATCGCATCGCAGGCGAAGGGGATAGATGCACGCCCGAAATAGTAATAAACGCCGTAGCGTACATCGTTTGACTCACGTTCAGCAGAAGAAGCTACAGAAAAACGTTGCGGAGCTTGCTGGCCAGGGTCATGAAATAATGAGTGTTTCCCGTCCTATTTGTTCTGGAGTGATGTCGTGTCCCGCTCGTTGGCTTGATTATCAATATGTTCGACCCGGACCTAGCCGCACCGCTGCACTATTAAAAACATGACGGGCGGGTGCTGCTGCAGGTGGCTTTTCGACAATTCTTTGTCCACCTTGCCAGCTGGCATTTTCAAGGGCCTGACGTCCGCGTACTATGTGTGAGTGGACCACATACATGTCTGATTGGTATAATAAAAAAACCTGCTTGGCATGCATATTGATGTACCGAGATATAAAAGCGTCATCTGGCGGCGTCGCTCTCTATTTTCCTTAGCTACGGGGGGTGTTGTACTTGTTTGTTCGAGCAAGAGCGTAGGCCTATCGCTTAGCAGCGCAGTCCCTTTGCAGACTGCGCATTTCATTGCAGACGTAGACTAGCAGCACAAACTTTGCATCGTTGATTTTATGTGTGATTCAATATCACGCCAAGATTGTTTGTCGGTGTGCTGGAGGGTGACCCGTTGTTGATTTTTGGCCACACGCCGGACACTATTGTAGGGGGTGCGAGGACCACTTGTTCGGGTGCTAGTCACAGCTCGCTATTGGGTGCGAAGTAGCAGCCGCTGTTTTCAAAATATCATGCTTAATGGGTTTGGGCATTCAGGCTACATGTAGCTTCCTGCCGCCTGCGAGTATTGGTTTTGTGCCCGTGAATATCCATCTTACAGTGGTGCAATTCGATGCGCATCGACAAGGGGAAAAAGTGCTGTGCCCATCTCGTGATACAAACGAAGGCGCGCACCGTAGCGGGGAGGGGAGAGAAGATCCTGCTTAGTGACCCCGCATCTAAGTTACTTCCTCGAGAGGGAGAAGGAGAAAGAAACAGGGCGAATATTGTAGATGGGTTCGAAGAGCAAAACAAATAAAACAAAAACTGAGTGATGCGCATCTGCACAGCTCGATGCGAGTTGACGAGAGAAGAAGGTGTCTAAACGCCACCGTGTGGTCGTACTGCCGGCGGCTAAAGAAGGGGGGTGCGTTGGGATCCCGTATGTAAGCTTCGCGACAGTGACGCCAACTATTGGAGGCAAGGGGTGAAAGCCTGAGGTACGGAGCGAGACCTGCCGAATAACACTCTTCGAGACTCACGAAACTGCCGGGCGCAAACGTATGTCTATGCGTACGAAGTATTTAGTTAGCAGTACGTCAAGGTCGCAAGGTGATTGGCAGTTAGTTAGTGTGTTGGCTTTTGGTTACCGATTTTCGTACGTCCACGATTCTACGCGGGAAGAAGTAAGCCTTTCATTCTTCTTTGTGGGTGCCCAGCGTATGCTTTGGGCTAATGTAGTACGTCCCACCCGCAACTTTCAGCGCCGACAAGTTCGCAAATAATTGTGCAGTGGAGGATTCATGCCGGTATCTGTTCGAATCGCCATTCAGCCGTGACACACTGCCGTGGCCTCCTGAACAGGAATGTGAAGGAGAACGAGCTCAGCGAGCTATCAGCGGACCTTTTCGACGGCTTGACCGCTCTGCAGACGGCGTGAGTGAAAACGAGGCATTCTTTTCAGATGTTTTTGAAAGAGCATTTGCTTTGAGATGGGGGTATGCATGGGGTTTGGTTTAGCGCGGGCAACCTGCTAGGAGTCGCGCGCAGCATGGATGCAGCAACGACTTTTGTGCCTCTACTCGGGGAGTACGCGATAGAGCGAGTATACAAGAGCCGGTTGTATGTTATCAAACATTGAAACTACACTTCAGCTGTGAGATCCAAATTGTATATGGGATAATATGTTTGCCTCACCGCCGCGTATGGCACATTAGTACATATCAGATGTGTAGTAACCGAACACGCTAGCGTACTTGCCCCGACATTACTCATCAATGCATTTGTTGTATTACTTAAAACAAGGCGCTCTTGCGAAATTGGTTTAGAGTATGGACTTGTCGTTCGATGCGGGAAATGCTACCTTAGGGGAGTCACCTTTTTCAGCTGTTTCAGAGCGACTCCGCCGGAGGCCTACTCCTACCTGTATGTCTTTAGAGTCTCAGTTTTTATGCTTTTGTGGCTTCGCGATATGCACTCACCTGGTATTGCTTGTTACGTACGCTGCCAATAAACTAAAACAACCGTTTTTTATTGCGGTATAGAGCCCACTTCCTGTGTGTGGTTTAAGCGCGGTAGAGAAAAATGGGGTTGCCCCCCTATATTAGCACCAGTCTGCGCTGATACACTGCGTCGGGGTTTGTAGCACGTTGAATTATGGCTCGTCCGGGCGATGCCCATGATATAAGAGTATTTATTCGCGTACATGAAGCGTCAGTTGCATTATGTGTTCAGGCCTATCATTCCCGCTCCGGCTACTACGTACCAGTAGTGTTTTAATCCCGCAAGGTTCGAAGGAGTATCCCCGTCAGCTGCGCCGGATATTTGTCTCGCCTGCCTAGGGACCTGAGTAACAATCAGCTGGCCTCTTTGCCTGAGGAGCTTATGAGTCATCCCACGGTACGGGTGAAGCAGAAGTTTCTGAGCTCCTAACATGAGCAGCTCAATATCTCACCCGAAACATGACTGTGAAGACATTTGTTCGCGCAACCCGACCAACATTTCTATGCGCTATTAATAGTCCTAAAACAAGTACTTCGGAGCATACTCGTAAAATCATCTTGAAAACCGGTAGTTCCTCACTCGAGGAGCCCAACCGGTCAGAAACGTGTGGCTTCAAACGTGCAACCCCTACCGTGGGGGTAACTCTCACGCAAAGGTCACCGGATTTCAAAACATTGTGAGTGCCGCGAAAAAAAAGGTCGAACAACCATTGATGTCCCGCACGTCCAGGTACCTGAGCGAAAACAACCTGGCAACTCTTCCTGAGGAGCTCTTCCAAAGTTCGCCGGGTTTAACCTACGTGTGAGTGATGCGGCAAACTATTGAATCAAGTACTGCTACCGTGGGAACGTTGGTGGTCCCGTTGGCCGCCCAACTTCATCGCACACGCGCCGAAGAGGTGCTTGCCCATGCCAAGTCATCGGCGTGCCTTCACCGGCCCTTCAAACCCTCAGCAATACACGCATGCGTCGCTGTTGTCACACTTTGTTGTTACTGCTCGCACTGATGGCAAAAACCAGAACTGACCACAGCGCCTTCTAGGTCAGGCCTTCCACTACTACCTCCAATAAGCGAACTATAGTAGTGCTGGGCCGTTCCCGACGAATCTTCGCCAATATTTAAATGCCCACGCAAAACTACGCTTACCATTGACTTTCATGTGCAATTCGGTTTGCTTTTTATAGGCGATTATTAGGCTGCCTTTGTGTCTACTTTATACGCTAATTGTTGGACTAAAGGTATGCACTAATGGAACATACTACCATGTGTCATGCACCAAGGTGTCTGGATGAGCGCTAGGGCCATTCCTGTGTATGGCGTTTTTTCAATACAATGCCTTGGAAGTTCCAACCGCGCGTTGTGAGATCGTCCGTGTTCACCGTCAAGGTAATCCCGCCCTCTCTCCGGCCGTGCCTGTCGATACATTGGTGAAACCTTCATCGTGGATTAGGGGCTTGGAGAGCAATCAGATCACATCCCTGCCGTCCGGGCTCTTCGACGGATGCGTGAATTTAACGGATCTGTGAGTTACGCCATCTTGTTGTCACTGCTTAATGTGGTGCGATAGCCCAAACGAGATGGCTGTGAGATTAATGGCAGACACATAATATATTCTACATTGTATAGGGACGCCCCCAACATAGTTCTGCGGCCCCTCGCTAGATGAGCTCTTAATGTAAAAAAAAAGTGCACGAACTTGTTTAGATAGAGCAAAAGTGCAACCCAATGAGCAATGCCATGGCCTAAGTATAAATAGAGTTTTTTGTCTGTCAACATTCCTACAGCATGGGTATTCACCTAGGAACTACTGTAGTTGAAGATCCTTACCAAAAGCGTGCTAGTGGGGCTGTAGGGATATATAACGTATACCAGGTACACGTTATGAGGCTCTTTTTCACCCCAAAAACGGATTGTTCTGATTGTAACAGAAAGGCTAAAAGTGCAACCCGGGGAGGAATTTCAACGCTTGTGTATGATATCTGTACGTGTATCACGAATAATTCTTGAAAATGTGAATGCTATTCGATCGACATTGGGTTAAGTAGCCAGGTCAGTCAGATATATTATGGCCAAGCTGTGCTGCGAGCACTACAGTAGCACGGATCGTGACTCAGGAAAATAGTGTGGCCAAACAATGCATTGCCACCCGTATCGTAGAAAGCGTCGGCGTTCGACGTGGAAGGCACTACACGTACTGCGTAACAGTTCCTCTCGGCGGCCAACCGTTCTCGAAAATGCATGTAGTGCCTGGTTCAGCATCCATTCGGTGTATGCATACGTCGTCGTATTCTGTGGTGAGGTGTTTGGAGAGGGGATTACCCCTTGTTCGGTACTTTTGTTGTCGACGGTTGCTGTGTACGGTACGAACACAACTGACCGTAACCTTCACCCTAAACCCAATGTTTGATCAACCAGTCAATGCTTAGGGTTAGTCGTGTGTGTCTCGGAGGCACACTGCGCCAACCATATTGTCTTACAAATGGTCATCTCTGCTGACGGGGCTCGCCGATTCCCGCAATATAAGACGGCCGTCCGTTGAGAAGCTGTATGCCTCACCCACAAAGTAATTTTGACTAAAAACGGAGGTGCAATCCCATAGTCTATCCCATGGTCTAGGTATGTGTCGAAGGATATGTGTGAACCTCAGATGGGGTTCCAACGATATCAGGTATTCCCTCAGTTGCGATGGTTGCGAAGCCCCGCCAGCTAGAGCATGTTTGGTCTAAACAACGTGTTCCGTACCCCTACCTTAGCACGCGTGTCCTACGGCATACATAGTGCTAGTATAGTGCTAGTATAGTGCTAGTATAGTAAATTGCCCGCGGCCGGAAAGAGCGGCTGCTTGATTGTCCAAATTGAAATGCGGGATGGTTTTCCCGGTGCGTAATGTCCTGTCCGGCCACCTTCACCTACTCCTCCTCCTGGTGTTTGCTTCGTGGGGAGTTAGGAACATTGAAAGCAACCCGCTCAGCAGCTTGCCGGCAGACATCTTCGACGATGCCGAGTCTTTGGATACATTGTGAGTGCGAACGTGTATGGACTGGCGCATCATGCCAGGTCGTTTTTTTATTATGAAGATGTCCATACAATACTATGGACCTTTGGCGATGTTTGGGAGTTGCCGTCATCTAAACAGGCTGCCAACTATGCATGGAGATACACATGATCATATATTATATGGCCTCTTGCTTGAAGAATCTCATAGGGCCGCGATTGCTTGCGGGTGATTGAGCTGTTATTGTTAATGTGCCGGTGTTTAGCCCCCGATCTGAGGAAGGCACGTGCTTGCCCTGCACGCATCATGCATAATGCTCGATATTGCGTCGAAGATGCAGCAGGAGTCTATTCCAAACGGTCGCTAAGTGTCCTTATCTTGTAAGAACAAAAACGTCACCGTCAGACCTGAGAAGCCATAGCTCAAATAACCGGGCCGTCCGAATGGTTTCACCTAACAATAGCCTCGCGCGGAGCATGTGTACTGAGTTCCTCACTAGACAAACGCTGACCAACCGCTGATGGGCTAACGAAGCATATGTGATCAATTGGGAGCGTCCATGGTTGATTTTACCAGGTAGTTGTTGCTGGCTCGTACCTCTGAAGGATCACCGATAGGGGATTACTCCGACAAGGAGTCGCCCGTACCATTAAGATCATCACGACAAACCATTTATTGGGATATGCACGCTCCGATCGCTTGCGCCAAGGGGGGGTGCAGCCGTTTAACCCCACGAGCGGCAACTAATCTGATCGCCCAGGCCTAACCCTCAGTACCATCCGTGACACAAAACAGTGTTCCCCACCCTTCGCCATGCTATTATACCCTGTGGATATATTCAGGTGGCTCGAAAGCACTAGCCTCTCTACCTTGCCAGCGAGCATATTCGAAGGAACGCCGGCTCTACGGATGCTGTGAGTCCATTCGCCCAATTTGCAAGGGCAGGGGGAAGGGGAAGTAGGGGGTAATCAAATGCGTGAGGCTTTCTGGCTGGCACGCCCAAATCGCTTCCAAACTTAGCTGCAGCGTTCCCTCGCTTCGTGCATCATTCACGCCGCAACACTACATTAATCTCCTTACGGCAACAAATGGTAGAGTCAAAGCAGTAATGAAAGCCGCCCTGGAACATCCAACAGCATACCGATAGTTTGCTGTGGGAAAGGGCGACAGTGTTGCCGGCAGTCACCGGGAGTTGTCAGCATGAAAGCAATCGTAAGACGAGTAGACCATCCCGTTACTTTTTGGTACTGGAAGTTTCATGACCCACGCTGGTATAGCAGGATCGCAGCCAACGCCTCAACAATTACTTTGTTTGTTACACACAGACGAGATGATCAAGCATCATGTATTCATATACGTGTGCACCACTATGCCTCTCCTGTCTCCATCGGTGACGAACCAGGCAACTGTCCGACAGTGAGATCACAACCTTGCCGGCCGGCCTCTTCGACAATACGCCTGGTCTGGAAAGGCTGTGAGTGAATACACATAAATGGGCTATCGATTCCCTTCATTGTTTTTTTGTATCGAGTGTTTTTGAGGTGTTTTTGAGGTGTTGCAGTTTCTGTGGCTTGTCCGACGAGAGGCGGACGAGCCGTGGTACGATCGCGGTTGCACTTGAGCGTAGTATAGTCGAAACATCTCTCACCGTCTGGGATCATTGACCGGGGAGCTCCCTCGTACTGGTATGCAATAGGCCCACGCAAAGGAAAGGACCCAACGTGAACATGAAGCTCACGTCGGTGAGGACGTCAAGACAATTTGATTAAAAAACGTAGGGATCGGTAGGTGCTACATCACAAAAGTTTACCACTATTAATCAGTTTATGTGCAAAGTTTTCTCAGATTTGGCGTCATAGTATGGTTTCCAGCCTTACTTCAAACAGGCGTTTTCCGTTGATGGGCCCATACTGTATCGTTGAATCCAATACGTAGCGGAGAGCACGTTTGGCTTGTGTAGCGGGTGTAGCTTTTGCAACGATAACCAATTAATGTTGTTTCGGTGAGATTGCGAGCCTCCGAAACATTCGGTGTTAACCTTACCGTACGTACGTGAGTAGAACGTGTCGGGCAGTTAGAGTAACGGCACTTCGAGGTCCTCGTGCCTCGCATGCCTAGCACCATTTTCACGGTGAGCACTGCAGGACATCGTCATGCTTGACCAGCACGAACGGAGACTTCTCCTGGCCGAAGATACATTCATTAACTCGCGCAACTATGGCTCGCAGCACGATGGGAGATTGTATTGGAGTGTTAAAACCCCATCCAGAAGTGTATCCGGGCACTAGACATTACAGGTATTATAGCATGCTTTCGAGCATACATGCCAGGTCGATGGCGCCGTTTTGAAAATACACTCCCCCTGTGCAATTGTGCTGGTGAGTGCCGTCGGAGCGGGGATCGTTGCAAAATATCGTTTGGCCTCTGCCGCACATCAAATAGTCCAGATTGTGCCCGAAATGTGCCCCTCATTCTCGTGTACGGCTGTTCAAAATACCGTTTCCTATGTGGACCGATCAGGTATATGAAGGGAAACAGCCTCACGGAACTACCAGCTGGTCTGTTCAACGGACTGATAAATGTGGAGTATCTGTGAGTGCACCCGGCGGTTTGAACATCTCCTTTCGTGGATAAGTAAGGAGGGACCCAGGAATATTCAGACCCAGTTTTCGTTCTTGCCGAGGGCTGATCCGTTAGTGACACATGCTACGATAGAGGTGCACCCGTTTTTTTCTGGGATTCTCACTTTAGGGCGCCCTGAACGTCACCCACCACCTGATTTCTGAGTAAAACTGAAAGTGCAACCCGATGAACGAACCCATGTGGTCTACGCACACAAAAAAATCGGGCTGAAAAACAAGGATTTTCCGACGATTTTGGGTTAAGGAGCCCCGTCATTCAGAAACAAAAAGGTCAAAAAGTACTACCTCTATCGTAGAACCCGTCTAAGTGAGTACGTTGCCTCGGATGGGATGACGACGATCTGGCTATCCTTGAAGCATTCAACCGAAACTACTAGTCGTCTACCTACTGTAATTCCCAAAACGACGTCTGAATCACAACCACATCGACATGCCTCGGACACGAAATACCAACAACCTCTCTCGCTGATCAGGTGGCTCCATGACAACATGATCACGACACTACCAGCTGGTCTGTTCGACGATCTAACATCGTTGGAGATTTTGTGAGTGCGCCCAGATGTTTGAACATCTCCCTTCGTGGTAAAGAAAGGAGGCAAACGGGAATTTTCAGACTCGGTCGTTGTTTTGTCAGGGAAAACTCCGTTAGTGAGTACGTTGCCGCAAATTGGACAACGATGATTCGGCTACCCTCAAAGTAGTGAGCCCTTGCGACTAGTCGCCTACCCACTTTCAGAACGAAGCCTGAAACGCATCTACATCGGCACCCCTCCGGAACGAAATAACTAACAATCCCTGTGTGGCTCAAAATCAACGACTAAACAAAGGAGAAGCCCGATCTCGTCCATCGTCTGGGGCAATCGTTGTGCAGAGCGTATGTACGGAAGCATCGTGCTTCAATCGTGTCTTCCAGCTCAACGCAGTGTATGCGCGGTTCCACAAGTATCCTCTCCGAGCCCACCAGCCGAGAATGCTCCGTGGGGACGATGCTCCAAACCTCAAGGTGTTGGTCTCCTTCCATATATTTAGTCTCAACACGGTCACCACGACTTGTGAATGCCTGCGCAGGTTTGACACAATGTACAGTATAATACCAAGTTCAATGCATGCAAGCTGTAGAGCTTAATTGCACCCAAGGGAAAGACGTGGCACAATAACTGCTCTGCCGAATAGGCGTCCTCTGGCGTGCTCGGCATGACCCTGTTCGCGTACCTCCGCAAGAGCCATTTCGGCCATCGACGGCGGCAATGTCGGGGTCGACATTTCCGTGATGAAACTGCCTTCACCGAGCTCCGCTGTCCCTGTCCGGTGCTTTGATGCCTTCTCCACGCACGGAACATCTCCAGGTACATGGACGGCAACAATCTCGCCTCCCTTGAGCCGGATTTGTTCGACAATTTGGCTATATTAGACACCCTGTGAGTATCGCTAGCAAAACCCTGAGGCGTCAACGCGTGACGAGCGTACACGTACCCGTACTGTACCCGGTTCATCACTATCAATACCATATACTGTATCATGTAGAGGTCCACGTGCAACATATTTCATTCGTCGCCCGCTACCTGCCACTCCTATGTGCAAACGGCGAGAAATGTATTCCGCCAGGAACAGTGATGGGGATATCTGTGGTATTGCGTGTACATGTGTTAATGAGCGTCAGACCTCGTCACGCCTTTCGTCCTATAGTTGCTCGGCTGTTGAACGTAGTCTTCATGCTCTTTTGTGCATCGGACACACATACTGTTCGATGTGTACGGTAGTACTCTCTTCCGTAACCGATGTTTTGTTAACGTGTTGGACGGCGGCTGTGAAAACGACCAAACGATAGAGAAGCGAGTTCTCGCCCATTTTGTCTAGGGATATTTTTGTGCAGGGCGCGTACAGTAGCCTCGACGTGCTAGTGATCGTGTCCTACAGCTCTACACTGTGTAGTGCCGGTGCTACAAGTGTTATCGCCGAGCGCACGAGGCCGAGATGCAACGTGGAGACGATACTCCGAACCTCAAGGTGTTCGTCTCCTTTCGTATCTAAACTCACAGAGCGGCCACCACGACTTGCGAATTATGACGGCTGGTTCCCTCGGCATTGTTAGTGAGTCGCTACCTCGGTACAGAAGGCATGCATTCATATTCGCGTCCCGAAGATATTTCGTCTTCACGTTGCCTGCGATCTATGGAGAGTGTTGGCATCATATTTCGCCAGGAGCCGCGACAGCGATAGAGTAATGGTTTTCACATGCCAGGTATGCCGATAAGTATCAGATCTCGCAGTGTCCTTCATCACTCTGACTGTCTATATTCTGGACCTAGTCCCTACCTTTCGTGCATCGAATATACACATTTGTCGATTCGTTGCACTCTCTAGTTAAACCAAGCTAACCTGCTTGCGACCGAGCCAATGTTGTTCCTACCGCATACGGCGGCTGAACAAATTATTGCAGTTTCGAACCCCTGAATATACCGCCTCCAGACAAGGTTTCCCTCGATATTTTCGCGAACTCAGATCAGGCCAAAGTAGCGCGAAACTTCTTGAAGGCTTGAACTCGTGACATCGAATCTTACACCTCGAGCGATCTCCGTGTAAAGGTGCTTTCTGGCCTCGCTTCCCAACATCCCATCTCTGCGTGTTTCGTTCGGCCAACTCGATGCCCACGAGTAACGGCGCCGACATTGAGTCGTGTGCATATAATCGCCCGACCGCACTAGCCATACCCGCGGCTGACTCGTTGACGTGTGTTTCCGTTGGTTCCACACCCAGGGACCTATCGGATAACGACCTCGTCACCCTACCCGCTGGATTGTTCGATGGGCTTGGATCTCTAGAAGACCTGTAAGTACCGAAAGGAGCTGTCATCGCGATTAGGAGGAGTCTCGGACGCATGTTTGCTTCGTCGCGGTCTATATCCTCGGTTGGTGGGTGTATTTGCAGCCTGGCGGTTTATCCGGTCTTACGGTGCACGAGCACTTGCGTTTGAAAACATCTTCGTCAGAATCCCCTCCAGATGTATACCAGTTGAAGTTGCTAGTATTTAACACGAACGAGACAGACATACGTGTGTTTTTGGTCAAAACGCCCTGACGTGCTTCGTTCGCGGGCATGGCCCCCCGAAGGAGCATCAGAAAAGCCACCAAGCAGTCTGTCAGTGTGCACCTCCGCCACGGAGATAATTCTGATTCGAGAGGTGATTTTCATGACGGTACGGTGAAATACCCGACGTATTTACGCTTGGGCAGAAGCGTTTCTGACTGACGGGGTTTGTTTTCTGCGTACTATCAGCTTGCCCGGGGAGCACTCTGCGTAGACCATGGTGGTAATATTTCGTTGGTATACGTCGTTGCATATTCCGATTGCTTGCGTATAGCGCATGCGATTGTTCACCGCGTTGGGCGTACGTCGTTTCTCAAAATGGGGTTTGGGTGAGGTACGGTATACACCGCTTTTTGTCTGAGCGATCCTATCGAAATTGAATGCCGGCTCTGCAGAGTACCATGGCGAGGCTGTATCGTAGACGAGAAACGTGTGTTTGTATCTACAGTAGGATTCCCCTGCAAATTGTCTCACGTAACGTCCTGCAACCCATCCAGTTAACGTCTCGCCACGATATCCCACACTACTTCACGTCCGACGGCCATTGCACTGGCATGATATCACCTGACTCCGAATGGTGATGGCTGCTGTTATTGCTTCGTTTACCTCATATTTGGATCCGCGTCTTCTTTGTGCTATGCCTCCTTGTTTTTCGCCCTGCCCAGGGATATGTTTGAAAACGAAGATCTCCAATGCCTCCCCGAAATGTGAGAGCGGTTTGTTTTCGGATCAGTTTGAGTTGTGAAACGACTGCATATATTAGCCACGTGATATAACCTGCGGTACCATGACGCCTAGTGGCGCCTGGTGTGCATGTATAATCACGCCGGCGGTACCTTCCCTTTAGACAACCTCGAGGTTGGTAGCCCGGTACTACTTCGATAGCCGCAACGCTGCAACCGCCGCCGACCATGCACCATATTGTACTGCCTATCCGAGCCGTGTGAGGGACCCATTGATCCGTCCGATTTCCGTTAAAGTTCGCGTTGCGGCTTGAAAGCCGCTCCGCTTCCACGTCAATTGTGTACAACGTGATTGACTGGGTGCAGCCGTCAAATGTCAACCTTCTAGTTATCAGAATAACGCTAACGCGACGTTTGAACCCCAACGTGTCATCCACCGGCGAACCGCAGCAACTCCGACTTGACTAGCTCCGACGTGAGTCTTCCGGCGGGGTTCGACGACACCAGTGTATGCGGTCAGTGCTCCCCCACGACCAAGAAGTCGATTTAGAATGAATCCCGTTTGGATGACGGGTTGGTATGGTAACCTAGTTCAGAGCTGCTGATGGGGACCGGGTTGCTTGTTCAAAAGTAAATGTTCACGGTTTCTTTGTTATAGTTAGCTTCCATGCTTTTTTGTTTCGCGGTATGCATCGCCGCCATTTAACCGTTTGTTGCGCAGCGTGGACTAAACAGGTGTTGCTGTGGCTAACGCCGAGGTACAGCCACACGCTACATTACTGTCCTTAACACCATTTTTGTTGCTGAGGCCTCTCAGGTTGAGGAGATCAACACCTCACCCCCCAAAATGGATTATGATTTAGCTGAATGTGCAACCCGATGAACACACCCATGTGGGCTAGGTATTAGGCTTTGACCCAGTAAGCGAATGAAATCGGGATTTTCTGCGACTTTTTTCGGGGTCGCATAAGCGACAAAGAGGTGTTCATGCGGGCAGT
>JBBMKB010119722.1:0-35891 GCA_037833945.1 Alaria marginata
GAACAAGCTATGAGCTGCGAAGCTGTGCCTCCCAGCACGTTCATCACCTGTACCCCACCACTCAGCGTCATACCACATATTCATATCGTAGCATATGTATGTCGCTCCGTGATTTCGGTCGTAAATAGGGGGGGTCGACACCCCTAAGCCAGTGTTGCAATGAATGGGGGTACCCCTGGTCTTTGGTGGACTCCCGCCCATGGCTCCTTCATGATGGTGGCTTATTTATACGTATGTGGTGGCGTTTCTCGATGGTTCCTCCATGTTGCCTCCGGGGTGCATTAACGGTGCTTTCACGGACCACCATGAGGCGTGCTACGCTAGAGGTACCACGTTTTGGCCAAACATGTTCCTGAGCGACGGGCCAAATTCGTCGAAATGTCATTCTAGTTGTAGGCATTGCATTTTGGATACCTCTAGCCCTAGGGTGGGTGTGTTCATTGAGTTGCACTTTCAGTTTTCTCAGAATATATATATATATTTTTGGGTGAGGTATAGAGCTGCTCCCCACGTGAGGAGCCTCAAAAACCAAATGGTGCGCCTCTAACGTGGCATAAGTGTCTCAAGGTGCTTCTTGACAATGTCTACCAGGTATATGGTGCTTTCACAGACTTTCTTCGTGGTGCTTCCACCGTGCTTACGTTTTGGTTTTGTGTGAGTTGCCGAGCCAATCGTGCGAGTGGCCCAACCTTGATATTCGTGGTGAAAAAGGGGGCACCCCCCTTCTATATCGATAGTCGGTGCTTTCGTGACGTTTCCGTCAAAGTGTCATATGAACCCCCCTGGTACTTCGGGATTCCATGGTGCTTTCACAGACCCCATGGTAAAGCCATAGTCTAGTGCGTTTATGGCCGTGGTGTATTCTCCTCTATGGAGTCTTCCCACGGTTTGCAGCAGCAGCAGCAGCAGCAGCTGTGCGACGAGCACGCAGGAACGTTTTACAAGATGGGAGACCCCCAGGGCAATACCGTAACATTCGTTCGTGCTTCATTTCCCCACCGAGCTTGCTGTCCATACGAATGCTTTTCTCGCTGTTAAACGATTGAGCTACGATAGGGGCGGTACCTAAAGTTTATGTAGCTCGTTGCTTAAAGACCTCTGTAACTCACCCAAAACCTTGTTTAGGAGAAAAACGTGTGTCAACTCCAGTACTTACTTGACAATCCCACGGCCTAAGTACTGTATACAAAAAAAAAACGCAGAACGCAGACAACATTCTAGCGAGGTTGGACAGTTCCTCAGCCGAGGGTCCCCGCTAGTGACAGATTCATTATTTGGGCCAAAAAGTGCTACAACAGTACCCGACGCGTGCGACGATAGAGGTACTCGTGGCTCGAGGCACTTCCAAACGCTGTACTTTTGTTTCTGAAAGACAGGGCTCAATCGTCGGAATCTCCTCCTTCTTTTTCAATACCACGGTACGGAATTTCGGGGTTTGTTTTTATAAAAGTACATTTTCGAATACGTCAGCTGTGGGTTCTGCCAACTAACTGTTATTCTAAAAATATATTTGAAATACGTCAGTCAGCTGTGAGTTTTTGTTTGTAATGTTTTGTTCATCGGATTGCACTATTATATCAGTTTACTCAAAATCACTTTTTTTGGGTAAGGTGTAGTGCTCCCCAAGTAAGTGTGGCGAGCCTCATAAAATGAATGGGGCACCTCTACGGTACTAAAGTTACTATTAGTACTATTAGTACTATTAGTACTATTAGTAGCATGTATGCGTCGCCCCGGTGGTCTAGTGGTTAACCTCGCACACTACACGGTTGGGGTCGTGAGTTCGAATCTACTTACTACGCAGATTTTATTTCTTGAGAGGCCAACTAACTGCGGAAAGCGCCTTACAGCGTAAGTAAGCACAATTAGACTGAGGTCGACGAGGGAAGAAATTACTGAATTCTTCTCGCGATAAAAATAAAGGCGCGTACCGTAGTGGGGAGGGGGGAGAACATCCTGCTTAGTGACCCCGGATCTGAGATACGTCTAGGGAGGGAGAAGGAGAAGGACAAATTGCGAAGATAATAAATGGGATGAGCAAAAAATGAAAAAAAAAAGAAAAAAAAAAAGCGTCACCGCTATCGTAGCGCGCGTCTGTCGCGAACGTTAAGTATTACTGTACCCACGAGATTCGTTAACGAACTCCTTGCCTGCCCGGTGGTTACAGTACGCGACACCAGTTGTTAAGAAGATCTTATTTCTGGCCAGGCTGGAAATCTTTTGTAAGGCAGGGTGTGTCATATGCTATTTTCAGTACAAAAGAGGCCGAATATATATATATATATATATTGTTGATATATATATTGTTTTAAACATGAGCCTGAAATTCTTAATTTTCAGATTCTCAAGGGCACGCAGGAACCCTCGGGAACATTTCGTCAAATAGCCTCGAGTAGGCGTTTCGCCAAAAAATACAAACGACTTGGAATCAGAGTCAAGAGTTTTGCGGCAAGGTTCCCTTTTTACGGATCAGAAAAAATGACGAAAACACACAAGAAAACAGATATTTTTTGGACTTTTCCTGTTTGATTTAGCCCTTTTCAAGACTACCCCAAACGCGAACTAAATATTTATGGGGGCAGAATTTTGGAGGACGCAATCCCAAGACACAACATTATCGGCGAACACAGCAGCTAACTTGGTGGAGGCTGTTTCTTTTTAGGTGCTGTAGCCATAGACTAGTGGGACATACTCTTAATATTTAACTCCCAAATACATCTAATCGTGTATGTTGGAGCAAATTCTCCCTTTTTTGGTGGTGCTAGCTGGCAACTTTGACTTCACTAATCACTTCGTGGTTTATTTCTGGCTGTCTACGACCGCCGCCCGCAGCACCCGATGCCCCCACACACGTCATAGTGAGCGTGGCCTAACTTTACGAGCTGTGGTAGCCTATGAGGAGATGTGGCTGTCTGAGAGTGAAGTGCAAACGTTTACCTGTTGTTCGGGTTTTTTTTCTCTCATTTCTTGTTACGGTAGTTCGAAAGTCGACCAACTTCGACCACAGCAGCATCTCAAAGGCAAGCTGCAGACCTCCGTTCAGAACCTGCGGCCATCCAATCTGAGGATAATCACGAGCTGCTGCGGATGGAACCTTAAGATTGGACACTTCTCTCTGCCTGGGCACGAATCACCTGAAGGCAGAATTGCCTTGTGTTAAAAAACGCGGCGCAATTGACATCACCGACACAAGACCTAGAGATTAGAGTGGGTGGAAACCGGGGGATGAGAGGAGTGCTTTTCATTCCTGCGTGAGTCGCTTACTGTATCTGGCGTCTTCGCGTCTGTGCCTGATACATGCAATCAAACACATGCTGCCGAGCGTCTCCTTGTACGAGAAGGACTACTGCACACGCGTTGTACTGTGGTCCTCACTGTATGCGCCACGAATCTTCTTTCCTACCGGTATAAAAACGACACCGGAGAGCTGGTGGTATTTTTGTTGCGGGCGATCGTGCCTAAACCTTCAGTCACAGTTGACTACGGTATACGTCGACAGCTGTCGTTTACTCTTTTCATAGTAGTAGGGATCCTGCGACAAGCGCTATACGCATGGGAATCGACCGCAAAATACACGACGCGTCCTGGGGATCTTCTTCACTGTATCACCATGTTGCCATGCATCACCCGTAACACGTTTCGTGCTCTGGTTAGCTGGCCATAGAGGCCAGCCCACGCCGACATGTTCTCTTGTTTACAGACCCGACGAACCATAACATCTCCGAAATATTCGGGATCTCCGGAATTCGAGGTGAAACGGCGAACTAAATAAACGGAGATTTCACGATTCCACCGCACAAATCCAGCGAGATCTAAGAATGCGCAGCTGGCGTGTGTCCTATTAATAACAGATACGCGAGACGACATGCTTTCTGCGAGCTGCTCTGAATGCAGTGCTAGCCTCAACGCTGCTCGGCAGAGGTAATACTCTAATGGGGGTTGGGAGGTAGAGGCAGGTCGTGGGCCTGCAGCCAAACAGCGAAAGTCTCGTGCATCGGCTGTGTTTTGCCCCACCCCAAAATGCGAAATCTGGAAGGAGTTTGCATTTTGTACGCTCATCGTTCTGCGGAAACCAGGATTTTGCGCTGACGGATACGGGAGGTGGGTCACATGTAACAATAGCGAGACACGATCATGGTAGATAATTCCTGATACCTTGCCACGTACTTCCAACCGAGGCTATATCTATCATCGACCGACTCGAAAATGTCTACAACAGCAGAAATGCGCTGTTATAACTGTTGGCTCCTTGCGATGCCTTTCTTTGGCGATTGCTTTTCTTGCCATTTTGTGCGCGTACGAGATCGTATCCAAGCTGGCCAAACACAAAATATCCTTATCCTGGTACCAGGTACATATGTCTGCGTTTGCGACGTATGCACCAGGGTATACTGCTGTATCTCTGTCTCGTAGTTTGTGATCACAGAGCTTGTATCGTACCAGGCACCAGATAG
Organism: Alaria marginata; assembly: GCA_037833945.1. Lineage (NCBI taxonomy): Eukaryota > Phaeophyceae > Laminariales > Alariaceae > Alaria > Alaria marginata. Next base: position 4,455 of record JBBMKB010119722.1, read on the forward strand.
TTCATAATCAAGTATCGGCATGGACACTGATGCGCTGGTGTCGACGGGGAGAACTTGTGACACAACGACACACATGGGCAGAGAGACCGCAACTTGCCCCGCCACGCCCTTGCCCATTGGATGCATCGCCGCAAGGACCACGAAACACGGCGGAATATCCCAATACGAAGCCATTAATAGCCGGGCAGCCCGGGTGATGCACCTGGTGGAATACTTGGATCCCTGCATCCTATATACCAGGGGTACTTATGCATTAGAAAATTAGATAACGTAGACATCGTACGCCAGCCCTGGTGACAGACACCAGTACGAATTCAACACATAAATGCCTTACTCGTATGACATTCCTGGACTATTAATATTTTGGTTTCCTTTCACAAGTTGTCTTCTCATGCCATCCGATAAAAACCATGCAGTCGGTACTCGCGTATGTACTCGTACGTAGTGTATGGCGCTGCTACCCTGGACCCTTGATCCATCTGAAAGACTCTAGGCAGAGCAAAACAGCAGTTTGTTTGTCTCCTGGACAATGGAGCTGTTGATCGGTGTCAATATAAAGGAAAGTGTAATGACCGTGTTTACACAATATTGCTGTAAATAGCGACGGGCGCGCGAGCGACCGAGCAAATGCCCAAGCGACGACGGCGGCCCAAGACCGTTTTACTGACAATCGAGCGACAAGGTCGAGCGACCGAACAGTCGGTTGATCAGCCGAGCGACGGCGACGGTGCGACCGACGAGAGCGAGCGACAGCGACGGCGCGACCCAAGGCCGCCAACTACTATCAACCGATCGACAAATCGGCCGAGGGAGCGACCGAACAACCGAACGACCAAACCACCGAGCGCGGCAACAAATATTGGGACAACCTCCCCCAACCCCCGAGAATATACAATTGCAGCACTAGCAGGGACCCACCAGTAGCGGCAGCAGCAAGCAGCAAAGCAGTAGCAGCAGTAACGCGGTACAACCGGTAGAGCAGCACTAACAGCTGTATGCTGCTCCTGTTGTTGTTTGAGTTTTGCTCGTACACATGATACACACTTAAAACACAATGACGCGCATACTCGTACGTCATTTCATCCCATGATCAACCGGTCGAGCGTGCGAGCAAAAACCGGGACAACACGCCCCGTAATAAACAGCAGCAGCAGCAGCAGCAGCAGCAGCAGCAGCAGCAGCAGCAGCAGCAGCAGTGCGGTAAATTACTAAAATCCTGCTGCTGTTATTGTTGGTATTGCATACCATGGTATATAATACCAGGTTCATACATGTGACGCCATTTTCGCACACAAACGCGCACACCACGTGTGTAATTCGTATCTGGCACGTACATACGGAGTAGAGTGGCACGTGCTGTTTGAAAAAAAGGAAATCGAAAAAACTGAAATTTAGAAAGGTTAAAATATACAACCCCTTCCCTTATCGAATTCAACACCCACCATGTGGAAACCCTTTTGTTCGAGGAACATCGTTCTTCGTCTGTCTCTCCAAGCCGTCTCATCTCCGAGCGCCCTCTTCTGGCTACACGTCACCGATCGGATCGGAGGCGGGCGGCGCGTCCTGTGTGTATCGGAGAGACCCGTCCCCCATCGCGCGGTCGCCACGCGTACGGGAGCTGATCTCGTTCGGAGGACGACGGAGGCCGTGGATGGCCCTGTTCGTTTGTCGTGACAAGATATTGGGCAGAACTATAACGAACTCGCGTTTTTTTTATACCAGTAGCGTTTCATATATTCCTGATATTACTAGCGCCCCCGGCCTCTCCCCAACGACATATTGTGCCCCCCCCCCCCGAGGAAAGTTTGCCCCTCCGCCAGCCAGGGATGGTCGGGATGGCGAGGCGCCAAACCGGCCACCCCCCTCCTTCATCTGGCCCCTCTACACGCTCGCACATGCCGGAGCCTGCGTCGGCCACGCGATCGCCAGAGTTCCCGACTCGAGGCCGGGGTGTTCCGCTCGAGGCTGTAAATCCCTGTTCACTATGATCCCAAGGGAAAGCCAACATGCAACGCGTTCGGTTCCTACCTTGCCGCCCAGACCACGCAGTAACCGCGGGCCCCCACCGGCGCGAGGCCAAGCGCTCCCCCCTGTGTGGACCCTACTCCTCACGCCCACGCCAAACCTCTGGGACCGAAACCACTCTGGGTGGTTATTCCGCGGGGCCAGGCCGGACAAGACACATCAATGACGACAACGACAACAACGGCGGTGGACTATGGCCTACTACTCGTAGAACGGCTTTGTTTCGATTCCACATTTTATGACTGTGTACTGTTCCGTACATTTCCGTCCACGAGAGACGATAGTTGTCATTTATGCCCACTATTCGGGGATATTGTATCCGTTCCATATTTATTAGGATTGTGTAATGTGCCTTATATTTGCGTCGACGAGAGACGATAGGCGTCATTTCTGCCATCCCTACGAGGCACCGTTCACCCCATCTCCCACCGCTTTTGCTCGGCCGATAAGCGCCAAGTCGCGACGGAAATCGGCAGCGCCGTCCTCTCCGAGTCGTTGGCAAGCGGTCGGCACTCGTGATCACGGCGCCTGAGGAACCAAGTCAAACGTCGAGAGTTTGGAGTGACTTTCTTCGTAGGCGGGAATGCAAGGAGTGTTGTTTGATTTACATCAGCATGTGCTGTTACTTATAAAATAGCATAAAATGGTACACGGAAACAATCAAGGTTCCGTTTCTGGGCGGGAAACCCCCCTGCTCCCTTCAGTCAGCCTGAGCCGACAAGACGTCTAACCGACCACCCTCGTCCTTCCTCCGGCTCTTCTACACGCCTGCACGCGCCAGAGCCCGCGTTGACCTCGCGCTCGCCCACAATCACGGCGCGACCCCGAGTGCTACCGCTTCAGCCGACCACTCTAATATTAAGTGAAAACGAAAGTGCAACGCGTTCGGGCCCTGCCCTGCCGCCCCGACCGCGCCGCGATCGCGGACCCACGCGACTCGAGACCAAGCGCTCCCTCCTGTGTTGGTCGGAACCCCTGGGCCCACGCCGAAATACGGCGCCGAAGCGACCCTGGGCGGCCAATATACAAGGCCAGACCGGACATCATACATCAGCGACGACAGCAACAACAGCGGCGGCGAACTACGGCCTACTTCAACGACTTGGTTTTATATAGAAAGTTGTACCCGCACGGTTCTTAAACTTCGGTTCACAGCGGCAATGCTCTAGACAGAAACGTAAGGACTGTTTGGGTTTTACATTATCGTCAAAACGGTTTTGAAACATCCGCTCACAGAGTGGTATGGTCTACGGTTGCGCAGGGTTGCAGCCAGTGATGTCCCCACCATGATGCCTGATGCACCCCACGGCGTCACAGGCACAGCCAAACGGCTCCACAAGCAAACGTATGACTCACCCTTCGGCAAGATACAGGTAGATCACAACAGAAAATTAGGTAGTCACCGATCATGCCACGATAAACTCACCTTGATGCATCCCATCGCGCAATCAGCAGGTGAACAGCCCAAGAAACGAACGCATACATAGATGCTTACTGTCGTAACGGGGATGTTCGGAGGTTAGGCGTGGTGGCTGCTGCTGTGATCATGTCGGCAGGCCATACCGACCCATGCACTCAGTACTGAGTGGACCTGCCGCTCAAGCGCCCATCAACGAAAATAGAGCATAGCCAGAGCTATTATATTGTAGTATTATATCGCCTAATATTTAGCACTCTCGGTGGGTATACCGTATGGGAGATCTTGTAGAACCCGGGATGTTGTATATCACACCCCTGGAGTATGCCACCGGGGTGATTAAGAATTTTACATCCCAAAACAACCGCCCGATTTATCTATCACCCGGGTACGTTGTATACCACACCCCCTGTGGTGTCATTCCTCATAACCGGCATGCCACCCCCAAAAAAAAATTATCCCCCGACACACCAGAACGGGCACGGCAACAACCTTCCTATCGGTTATTTGTGGTCAATTTCAAGTTTGCACGTCGGCCGAGAACAACACGACCCTATTCCTAATCCTAACTCTAACCCCAACCCATTGTGGGCCTCGAGGTTGGCAGGGGTCTCCGCAGCGGGCTTGGAGTGTGGCAGCCCATTGTAATCACGACCATCACACCCCTTTATACCACACCTCCTTGAGTATGCCATCTCGCTCGAGAAGGCGCGTATTATCAAGTTCGAAATGACCACCCAGTCACCGGGCGAATTGAATGTAACACCCCTAGAGTATACCGCCACGGCGATGCGTTGTTTAAAACCCTAAATGTTATCACCGTGGGTGTGGTATACACCGTCATATACGGTAGCCAAGCACGCGATACGATAGCCTCACCCTGATGCATGCCCTTTGCTGCTCGACAAACAGGCGAATGGTCTCAGAGGCGAACGCATGCTCAATAAGGAGATTGTTTGGAGGCTAAGCGGGGTGGCTGCTGCTGTGATCATGGCGGAAGGTTCTCGACACGTCCAACCGGCCGTATCGGACTCGACTCTATCCACTACCAGCGGACTGGGTCTCGAGGTGTGTGCCGTTACAGAAAAGGGCCACGATCGTGGAATATCGTACGAGTATACTAGAAGTGTTCGGCAGACGATAAGATAGTTCGACTGAGAAAAGGTACTCAGCGGAGAGCGCTGTATTAATTTTAATGTAGTGTTGTGGCTGTCGCTGTGATCATGGCGGGAGTCTACCAACACACCCAGCCTGATGTCGCAGACTTGACGCTGTCCACGGCAGGAGGGTTAGGTCGCAATGCGAGGTGATGTACAGTACTGTAGATTACTTCGGCTCGGGTGGCGTGTCCTGTAATAATCCAACTATCTGACTGAACCTTCCGTTCCACCAGTACGCCCGATTTCAGTACGCGTGTATGCACTATGTCCGACGATCTGGGCTGACCGTGTACGGCCTGAAACAAGTAAAACAGCTTCGTCCGTATCTGAAGACTCTTTGACGTATCTCGAAGGGCGCCCTCGTTTCGGGGGCACCGGAATGGAGATGAGGTTCCTATGTTTTGAGCGTTTTGACGTTATGCTGATGCGTGCTACGATAGAGGTATCACGTTTCGGACAAACCTTTTTGTGAATGACGGGGTTCCTTGCCCCTAAACCGCCGAGATGTCGTTCTTGCTTTGCAAAATAGTTGGTTTGTGTACCAAGGCCACGGGTTTGTTCATCGGCTTGCACTTCCAGTTTGCTGTAGATCAGAGTTGGGTGAGGTAAATAACTCCTCAAGTGAAGAGCCTCAGAACAATAACCCTTGAGCGTCTACCGTAGTATGTGTCTGCTACCACTGTTTTGTGGATTTCACTTTCTAGGAATGGTCATTGGTTTGGTTGACGTTGAAGCAGATGCTGCATAGTGTTGAAGGGAAAATCTATGTGACCTATATTATTTAGTGCCGCTATTCTGTCTGTCTGTCTGTCTGTATACGTAGTCTTGCCATCGAGATCGTTTGAGCCCCGCTACGTGGCATGGGTAGATAGTGTGGCTAAGACAACCAGCAGAACGCTTGGTGTCATACCGTGCCGAGCCGTGGCCGTCGCGTGATGGGCAATGCCGACAAACCCAAGGACAGCGGCTATGGACGATAATTTAAGGGCTGTTTGCATTCTACATAAATTCTCCAACAGTACTTACATTTCCGTTCAGAGTGGTGCGAATTATTTATCCACATACATCAACCAATCATCTTGTGCCCAGCTATGTGCCCACACGCATATCACGTATTCTCCTGGATGTAAGCCAATAGTACATCGGTACTGGCTCTGTTCAGAGTTCGAGAGTTTTCCCGTACATATTGCAAAAACAAATACCTCCAAAGTGCATGCGTAGCGCATGATCTCTTGGTACAGAGTGTCTTGATCAGCGATAGGTTGAGAGCTTCCTAATACACCTCGAATCTGTCAAGTTCATGCCTACCCCATGAAGGATTGGGACAGAACATTTTGTTTACCGGTCGGGGGCTTCCTCCTACTATTGATAGGGCAACCCATTATCTCTAAGCTCCATACGTACCCCTAAGAGACTTTAGGTACAGTAAAAAAGAAATCGCAGTTGAAGAACTTTCCCAGACACATTATAATGGAGAAACTCGAGACCTCTCAAGTTCATGCGTATAGCATCGAATCTGGGTACGTATAAACTTACTTCACATACTGACAGAGTGAACGCACACGTTTTATCGTACTCCATTCAAAGGCTTCACTTGCAGCCAAACTACAGTAGCTGTTGGTCAAGTTTATGTCACATACAGGCGCGTTCTCTTGGAGTCTTGGTTTTAGTATGATACCCCACTGGCTAGGTCTTGGATATAGGTGTGTGGATTCTGGATTATTTTTCGGGTACCCTTCTGGATGAGCCCACGTCAAATTCTAGGGTTGTGGATCGGAGCGGATTCACCCACCTTATCGGAGCGGTTTAAACCGCAATCGGCAAATCGGGTCGATGTGTTCACCGATGGTTGCCAGTGTCTAATCTATTGGTGCTGCTCTAAACAATACTCAATTTCGGTCGGATTGTGAGGAGAAATGAAGCCAAATGGCTAGAAACTTGCTGCGCTCGCCCCATATACCGGCGATATACCCGCTTCGCCAATACATTGGACACTGGCTACGCCGAAATCAGATGCTTTCAGGATCGACAAATGAAGCCGATTCACAGCCCTGTTAAACTCTCTTGTTTGGGGCACTCGTCGGAAAGGCCCGGTCCATCTTCGTCCGGAAAGTTGCCGCATCCCGTGACCAATGTGTCATTCCATCTGGCACCCAAACACTACGACGAATATCCCCCGACCAGCACGAGAGCCTTGGCTACGTTTCTAATTATAGACAGCGCAATCTGTCGGCGCGCAGTGCCTAAATACTCGACGTATCTCGTGCATATCTACCCAAGCCGCATTTTCACCCGTTCCCCCCTCGGTACTTCAATCAGTACTTGCTCCAACGCCTTTGTGTCGTTTATTATGCGCCCTTGGTTTGTTCCCCTTAACATGTTTCCCCCTGACACGTTCGCCCTTAACACTAGGGACCTGAACCACTGCAGGATCTGGCCACATTTGTGAGTCATCATACGACCGCTGTTGCAATTGGAGCCTCGTAGCGCAATGCCCAAGTATATCGTGCGCACATTTGGGCCAACCGAAGCTCCCACCCTCTGCACCCGTCCCACGGTAGTCCAATGACGCCGCGCCCTATTGCCTTGGTGTCGTCATGGGTGTGTTATACGCCACCGATTGTTGCCTAACGCCTTGGTGCCCCTATGATGTATGCCACTGGCCGTTTCTTTTTATCTTTGGGAAACTGAACCTATTCAGGACCTCGCCGCGTTCGTCAGTCAAAACTCTACCGCTCCACAAGATCGATTACATCCGCCACAAATCGGAACGTCGGCACCTGCCGGAAAACACGAGTTCGTCAAGGAAGTGGACGAGAATCATTCCTCGCAGCGAAGCATAGATGTACCAACTGCAGCATATATCCCTCCATCGCAATTTGAGATGGACACAGAGGAGGCGTTGTATGACGGCGGCACGCATCGAACAGTGGAAGCGCAATCCAAGACGGATCCCTCACCCTTAAGCGACATAATTGAGAGCAAACGAATTGTCAGCGGTACAGAAATGTTGTCGCCAGCTCCGCACATACCCGAGGAGGCTCCGGTTATAGAGGCTGTACCGTCTCCTGTGACGCTGGGTGCGCAGTCTTCAACGGCCACGGGACTGTCAAGCAACTTCCACGCTTCCCCAGCAAGTCGGGGACGGGAAGAGCATAGCGCTGCCATCACCGGTCAGGGGGGGGGTCCCGACCGACACCCGGCTATCGATTCCGAACAGAATTCGGCTATTGGTTCAGACCGACATCCGGCGACTGGCTTAGATAAGGACGAAGAGGATTCAGTGAAAGAGGTGATATCGTCTCTTGCCACGTTGGTCGTGCAATCATCATCGGCCATGGCAATGTCCAAAACCCTTGATGCGGTCCCGACAGGTCCGGTCCCAGCAGGTTCCAGACAGTTAGCGAGTAGCCCTACCGTCGCCGACAAGGGGGGGGGGTCTGAGCGCGACCTAGCTGTTGTCTCAGATAAAGACGCAGAGGACTCCATGCAAGGAACGACGTCGTCTCTTGCGACCCAGATCGTGCAGTCAGCAACGGCGATAGTGTTGTCCGGTAACCTTGACGCCGTCTCACCATATTCCGGACAGGGTGCGCGTAGTCCTGCTTTCGGCGATGATGAGGAAAGCTCCGAACAATACTCGGATACCGTGCTAGAATCCGGCCTTCGAGAGGGTTATCACGTCGACGCTCTGCAGCGCTCGACGGACGACGATGGCAGGGATGGAGAACACCAGAAGGTCACGACTTTGCCATCAACGCCGACTCTACGCAGCGAGAGCGGCGATAAACGCGGAGAAGGCAGCATCCGTAACAACAAGGAAGACGGGGACGCGATTGAAACTCACAGCCAGCATTCTTCCGGAAGATATGACAAGGGGGAAGAAGTGAGCGCAACACCTGGTCCTTCAGGCGATTTTCAGAAGGGAGGAAGCAGCACAACGAGTGGTGCTAGCTTAGACTTGGACACCCGCACTATTGAAGATGAAGTGAGCAGCACTACGAGTGCTGCTAGCTTAGATCTTAGCAACATCGACACCCGCGATATTGAGGAGGAAGGAAGGGGCGGCAAGGAGGCGACTGAAGTAAACGACGAGCATATTCCCGGATCGTTTGAGGAAGATCGGGCTAGTAAACCGAGTGTTTCTAACCTAGAAGGTAGCACCATCAGCACCCGCTCTTCCCCCGTCGCGTTTCGTTCGTCCAGCTCCGAGTCGGGAGCCAAACAGGCTGCTGTTAATTCAGTCTATTTGGATCAGGAAACGGAAAGCTCAGCACGAGCTGACCTAAAGTACTTCGAGAAGGAAGAGAGTCACACCACGAGTGCTGCCAACGTAGACAACAGCGCCATTGGCATTCACCGATCGCCACTTTCTGCTGTACCAGTTGACCCCAAGACCAAACAGAGTGGCGATGCGGTCACACCGGTGATGGTACCAACTGACGGTTCCCGAACTGAGGCAAAAGCAGGCAACGATCGCTTGTCGTTGGAGGAAATCCCGCGTGATCGCGTCTCGATTGTTCGAGGGGATCCGCCATCCGTGCTTGCGGTCGCGAGTGACGATGAAACCGCCGGGGGCTCGATGATCGCTACTGCTTCCGTCAAGGCACATGACCCGGGTAATGGCATCGATGGTGGGATGCCCGCCACTGCGTCGGGCAAGACACAAGGTCGGGACGACAACAGCAACGGGGATTATGATATCAATATGGTCAGCGGTGGTGATGTCATCCAATATCATGGCCGGGATAGCAACAACGATGGTGGCGCTCATGTTGAAACCGACGACGCCGGTGGTGCCCGGACATATCGACCCGGAGCGATCATAGATGACAGCGGCAAGAATATAACGCCAGTCCCCTTTTCACCGTGGGGATCGACCGGCAAGGCCGGTCAATCAGAGTTTCTGACAGAAGACGGGACGCGCAATGAGCTACTGGTGAGAGGCGATTGTTCATCAAACGGAGCGCGTAATGAGATACGGACGGGAACCGATGGGTCATCGGACGGAGTGCACATTGAGGTACTGACAGCAATGGATGGTTCATCGCCGGGCGTGATCGGGTTGGAAGGGGTCAACCAGACGGCATCGGTGTGGTTTCAGCATGATGTCGTTGTACCCGCTATGGCAACGGTGGCTAGGACTGGTGGCGCGGCAGAGCAGCTGCGCCTAGAAAATCCAACCACCACCACTACCACCACCAGTAGGAACACAGAAGCAGATATGGACAGTGACAGATTACTGACAGACACCGATGTTTCATCGTCGAGCGTAGTCGGGTTGGAAGGGGTCAGCCAGGCGGCATCAGCGCAGGTACAGCGTGAAGTCCTTGTACCCGCTGTGACATCGGTGTCTAGCGCTGGTGGTGCAGCAACGGAACTGGTCCCGGAAAAATCAATCATCATCAGAAATAGCAGCAGTAGTTGGAACACGGACGCGGACGTGGACGGTGAACATTTACTGCCTGGCACCGAGATTTCATCGCCGGGCGCGGTCGGGTTGGAAGGAGTTAACCAGGCGGCGTCGGCGTTGGTACAGGGTGAGGCCGTCGGACCCTCTCCGGCAACAGTGGCTAGCGCTGGTAGTGCGGCAACGCAGGGGATCCCCATAAAACCGATCAGCACCAGCAGCGGCAGTAGCTGGCACACACAAGCTGACGTCGACAGCAAACAATACGCGATAACAGAATTGATGCAAGAAAACCCTATTGGCAGCAAACGTTGGAACACAGAAGCCGACGCGGAAAGTGAAAGCACACTTGCTAGAAATGAAATTTCAGTGCAGGGTGTGGTCGGGTTGGAAGGCATTAATCAGGTGGCGTCCGCGTGGGTGCAGCAGGAAGTCGTCGGACCCGCCGTGGCAGTGTTGGCTAGTACCGGCATGGCAACAGCCTTGATCGCAGAAGGACCGACCAGCAGCAGCAGCAGCAGCAGCAGCAGCAGTCCGAACACAGACGCTGACGCGGGGGACAAAAAGGACGCGGAAATCCAGTTAATATCGGAAGAGCCGATCAGCAGCAGCAGTTGGTGTTCCGAGACCGACGGGGAGGAAGAAACGGCGGTGGCACTGCCGCGTCGACCGGAAGACGGTAGCTCAAGCCGTGGCGACGAAATCGGCGGCGACAAGATCGCCGCAGAAACCGGAAAAGGAGTAGAACACGAAACATTACCACCGCGTGCTGATGACCGCGCTTGGAATATGACAGGTGAGGGGTCGATCAACAGCCAATTCCACATTGGCACCAACAACATCAAAATCGAGGTGATCTAGGCCCATAATATAGTGCATTGCTAGTATTGTCATGTGTAAGTGTGCAACGTATGAACATACACATGTAGGTATTCGTGCGGGTGCGAAATATTTATTTAATTTCACTTTCTATCGAAACTATGTAGAACATACCTTCAGCGTTTATTACATGCCTCTTTTTTTCCAAGGTGCCTACAGTACTAAGCATGAGCAAAACAACTGAGGTGAGAAGCTATCCGAAACCCACGCAATATTAAATTATTTTTTGGAAACAATGGTCGCGCAGGGACGGAAACACCGTGGAACACCCAAGACGTGCCACCTGGAGAGGAGAGTCGGGACGGTTACCGCCACTCCGGTCCAGCGCACGAACCGCTCCCGTGTGGCGACGGCCGGAATTTCCACCCTGCACGGCTGTACCACCTTCTCTGGCAGCGGAACAGGCAAGGATTAGTTCGGCGACAACGGTTGAACTGAACCGTTTTGTGGGAAATGTTGAATTTCCGTGAATAGGGTTGAGGCGAAGTGGATTGTTGGTTGGATGCGTGCTGCGATTGGGGTGTACATAAGTTCATCCACATACGTCTGACTGGCGAGGCTCTTCAAGTTTAAGATCTACCGAATGCCGTTGGAAGGAAGGCCATTTGTGTGTGTATAGCATTCTCCATTCTGAAACCAGTCTGTGAGACCGTTTTTCGGTGACCAAGCCGTGCTTCCTCACAGTCGGGGTTGGGGATAGGTATGGTGCTCCTCAAGCCGAGAGCGTCAGAACGCACGGATGCACCCCAACCGTAGTATGAGCCTATTGGGGGAGATTAAGAATATTCCATAGTTGAGGCCAAATAGATTGTTGGCACGCTCGTCTCGGATCGGCCGGCTGTGAGTTGAATCATCTGCAGGACTGTTCCCTCTTCTCTGGCTCTGTGGCAGGGAGACAAGTACGGAACGGGTAAAACTTAAACTTACTCTAGAACAAAATAAATATAGTACAGCTGTCACTGGGAACTCGAGCCGCAGGTTATTTATAACTGTTGCCAATATGCGCGCGTTTGTGGTCGGCGGACGTTTCAGGCAATGAGACAGGGTCGCCATTGGTTGGCGCCGTCGGCATTACAAACTCGCATTCATATTTAGACTAGGGCAAGGGGAGACCACGGCCCGTACGGTACGGCGGTTAATTTTAAGGCCTGTTGTTTCAGCTGCTCAAAGCCCCTCGCCCCGAAACGCGACGATTGTCCCATCATTGCGTTTGTGCCTTTCGGTTTCGCGACATGCACCGCCATCGGATAGCGTCTTACGCTAAACTGCCAAAACGCGATTTTTGTGTCCTCTTCTCGAATGAGGTTTACGGTTAACTATAAACTATGTAGTGAAATGGCGGGTTACCCCTCCCCCCCCCCGACCGTCCGTAGCCTGGATCGAGTACATTGTTTTTAGTTGGGGCCCAATACGCTTGAAACGCTCTGTGAATATCCGGGGCCAATGATGGCTGAAACCTCTGCAGTGAGAGGCTTCCAATAGTGCCGGTAGAATAGTGCCACTGCTCTCTATAGTGTCAGCAACTGGAACTCTCTATAATAACTATATACAGTAACCCTATTCCCAATAGTAATAGTTAGGTGCCCTGCATAGTGCTGGTATATTGCGTTGCCCCGAACCGGCATTGTTGGGAACCGTCCACTGCATGTGCAAGTGACGGCCACGCCACAGCTGCGGCATGCCGTGAGGGCCCCACAGCGAAATTTCGAAGAACCTGAGGTCCCCTACGTACCCCGTCTCCCTTAGCATGCATCGCGTATAGTGGTAGTGTATTTAATCGCTCCCCCGCGCGCCGTTCTGCATACCCCCACTTCCCACGTGCTACGTTGGTGATGGCGCCGGCAGGTTGCGCTGTCCGTTTTCTCAATGCCCTATTCCAGACACGGTAGTTTTCGATTCCATGGGCGAAGCCATGGACTGGTTCTTCACCTCTCGACGGGAGAGCTGCATCAAGCGGAAGCTCACCAGGTGCAACAGGGGTTCGGTTTCCTCTGGACAGCAGTACAAGATAGAGTAACTACGGTACAGTAGTGCCAAATGTCGACACATGCTAAGGTAGAGGCGCACCACTTTGTTGCTGAGACTCCCCACGTGAGCAGCTCTATACCCTACCCTAAATCCGACTTTTAGAAAACCGAAAATGCTTCCCGCTGAACAATCTCATCGCCTATGATACTGTAGGTAAACGACCCATGTTGCAAATCAAGAAATCACATTCATTCTGTGGATTTTCGGTTATATGTTACGGAGCCCCGTCATTCAGCAAAAATGCGAGCTAAACAGTGCTAGCCCTGGCGTAACATGGGTGTTAGTGGGTTGGAATGGCCTATCACTGGCTGCCTTGGTCAGTAAGCAAACACATGGTCGACCCCGTGAGAAAAGGCTACGTGGTACGTGGTAAGGGGGAGCTGTACCAAGCGCAAGCTCAGCGGGTGCGGCAGGGTCCGCTTTTTTTCCTCACGTCACTCGTAACAGGACGATCGGTTGGTGCACACTCCACAGCATCACAATACCGTACGGAGAGCGAAATGTCGGTTGAAACTATACACCAAACAAAATGCCCTTTTTCTGGGCCATCAACAGAGAAATCTGACTACTGCGCTATTCCTGATCTTATCCGACATGTGTCCTTCTCGTTCTCCTTGTTGCTGACGCTCTACTGCCACCTGCTGTCCAGCAATACATGTTTGTCAAATATATTTCGAGAGTTTTCCAAGGAGAGCACGGGCAAAGACGACCCTGTAGCCGTCCTTATCTCGTGGGACAGAAACGTTGGTGCTGGGCCGGACTTGACCAGAAGCACGTCTACTACCGCCAACACTGACCCCACGGTGTCAATTACTGCGGGTCGCGACCAAGGTGCGAGAAGCTCACGATCGGGTTGCTTAGCGGAAGGCGCGATACCACCACAACTTGGATCGAAAGCAGCAGCAGCAGCAGCAGCAGCGACAGCAGAGAGCGATACAGCAAGCATGGATGACGCAGGACGGCTACCAGCGGTTGCTGCGGTCGGACATCTAACAGCAAGACAACTGCACAATTTTCTTTTCGGGGAATGCGATGTTCAAGCTGACAATGCTTCAGCCATGGAGCCAAATCGACCTTCCCGCGAATACAATTCAGTCACGGAGCCTAAACGACCCTCCCGAGAATACAGTTCGGCCGCGGAGCTTAAACGGCCCGCCACAGACCACCTGTACTCGAAAGATCGACTCGGCGGAGACATGGCAGCACCAACCGCGATACCGAGGCCCCACACTCAGCGACGCGCAGGCCTCGCGGGGACAACTGCATTGCCAGCACCCCACGGCCATGATGTTGACGAGCGAAACCGAATCCTTGAATTGGATACTGGTGTCGGGGGTGCGGTTTTCACCCAAGGTTACCGTCGCCGCTCGGAAACTGCAGCCAAAGCTGCTATTACCGGAGGAGGGTTTTGTTTGCTGCAGATGTTTGTCCCACCTTCGGGAGCTAGAAATTCTACCCTTAGGTGCCAGTGGACACCGGCACCGCCCCCGTCACAGCATCCGTCTGATCATGACGGTACGAGGCAGGGGGGTTGGCATGACCGAGGGGCGGGCGCTTCCCCTAGTATTACCGACGACGCTGGCGCTCCGGCCTGCCACTATCTTCAAAATTTGACCCCTAGCGAAAATGATGAGGCACGCCACTGGAAGGACGAGGGGCAACTGAGGCCGTTCTGCCCGAACACTCCTTCGAACCGACCTTTGCGCGGAGAACGTTCTCAAGAGTCTTCTCGACAGCGTTCTCAAGAACGTTCTCGGGTGCCGGAACGGCCTACTAGAGGGTCAGCACGACAATCAACACCGGCGTTTCTGAGGCAGTCGCAGTCCTCCCTCGCTGAATACGGACTCGCGGCGAGTTTTCACAGGCGGTCCGCTTCGAGTACGTCAGCCATAATGACCGGAAGAGGTGGGTGTAGGTAGAGAGGGGGGTTGGGCGGCCTCGTTTATTGCTTGCCTTCGTCATTTGACCATTGACCCCACGCCCCTTCGAGACGGAACTCCGTTCTTACTCCTAACAGAGATACCTCCAACATTTGAAGACCGTAGGTTGACGATACAGATACCAGGAACACCCATATTTCGTATGATATACCGTTTCCTTCGAAAATGGAATTCATCAAATTTCACACGCCCCCCCCCCCCCTATATATATACGTTGGCTGTATAATATTTTCCGTGGAAAGGGACACCCACAGATAGCGCGGAGCCTGGCAGTATCCAAAGGATGCCGCTGTCGGAAGGCGTTTGGGCTCAGTGCCTTTTGGAGCGATGCACGAACATTTTCCGTGCTGCCCGCGGGGACCTTTCGTGTGAGGACAGGTACGCTCTTGACGGTGTGAGGGTCTTCTCGCCGAATGGACGGCGGGGAGGGGGCGGGGTGAAAACATGCATTCATTCCCGCATGCAAGGGAAACGAGGTGCCTGCTTCGAACCTATTGTTGTAGCGTTTGCCATCGACAACGCGCACCATAAGCTTCAACGTCCAAAACTCCTAATCATTCCCACATACAGTAAGGCGGGAGACCGGGGGGAGGGGAAGTAAATAATAAAATTCCACGTCAGATGGAGGCGATGTGATCTGCTGGTGTTCACTATGGGCCGTGCTTCAGATGCAAGCGCAGGTGCGTGACGTTCAAGAGGAGTTGCCTCTTCCGACAGAATAGGGATGTGCCATGCGTTTGTGACCGAGCTCAGAACCATTGCTGATGGTACCGTACTGTCTCCGTTTACGTGTCATTTTCTAAACAAATTCCATTGAATGAAGTTTCCCACCCCTCTACAATGTTTCGGATACATGCGCTAACGTGTGACGCCGAGGAGCCTTTCCCATCCGGTAGAATGGGGTTGCGGCCGCGGAGCACAACGCAAACGATGCTCGTGTTTGGCGGACGGACCGCTCTTTGGACATTTTTTCTTGTGACAGATCTCTCAACGTTTGACGATCTACATCACCGTTTGTTTTGTATTTTGCTTTCGAATTGTGACCATTATGTGTGTATCGCCGAGTAGTGGCGAGGGGGCGAGGAGGAGGGGCTGAACTCCGACACGGCCTCCTTCCTAAAACCAATGTACTCGTGAGGCTGTCGTACCAACCGATAGTTCTTCGCTGGAGGAGCTTAACCCGTCAGGAACGTTCAGTTCAAACAGTGCGACCCCTACCGTGGGATGACTCTTCGCTGAAGCTCACCATGGAAACGTTTTGATATTTCTTGATACCCGTGCGCAGATGTGTGACGTTCGAGGAGCTTCCTCCTTCCGACAGAATGGGGCAGTGGCCGCGGAGCACGAGGGAGGCGGTTAAGAGCCCCGCTCTGCGACAGACCGTCGTCGAGGCCTGTAATACCATCGCGGACCACTTGTGTCAGGTGCGGCCGTGTCTTGTTGGTAAAAATGGAGATTCATGGTACGGTATAGGTGAACCTTAGGCTACTTCCCTCGCTTGAGGCGCTCTAGGTCTGATGCACATGGCTTTGAGAATACGTGTCTACTAATAGCAGGGTTGGCGGCGACAAATCCCCACAATTTGGAGTGTCAATGGCGACGCGTGCTGCGATAGCGGGTGAGCACTACGGCAGACCGTGCCCGGGGTCTGCAATACCGTGGCAGACCACGTGTGTCACTTGCAGCCATGTCCGTGATTGTTGTGCTGCGACGACATGCCGATTCTCCACATTTTGGAATGCAGTAGCAACGTGCGTGCTATTACGGGGGACCATAGTAAATAGGACCTTCGGTACACACAAAAACCTATATGCTTTACTATTTTTACTACAAATATTTGGTCCTATTTGCTATGGTCCCCCGTAGTACGATGCTGCTGCGACAACACGCCGAACCGCCACGTTCTCGAGCGTCGTGCGCACGGGTGTGCTTGCTGCTACAACACGTCTACCCTCCCTATCTCGGAAGAGGATTAGTGACACATGCTACAATACGAGGTACCACTAAGACAGACCGTCGTCGAGGCATGCGACACGGTGGTGGACCACGTGCCCTACGTTCGGCAATGTCCGTTAGTGTGCTGCCCGTGGCAGCACCGTTAGCGTTGGTGTGCTAAGACAACACGTCGAATCCCCTCATTCTTCAATGTCGGTAGTGCCGCGCGCTACGATAGAAAGGTAGCCCTGCGACCTACCACCGCCGAAGCCTGCAAAACGGTGGCATACCACGGTGGCCAAGTGCAGCCGTGTCTAGGTTTTGTGTATTGTGGCGACACGACGCTCCCCACATTTTGGAATGTCATTAGCGTTGGTGCGCTGCGGCAACACTCCGAATCCCCACGTTTTAGAATGGCGTTAGCGACGCGCACTACGATAGCGAGGTGGCACTGCGACAGACCGTCTTCGAGGCCTACAGTACCGTGGTGGCCCATACCTGTCGAACGCAGCCGTGCCTGGGTTTGTGTGTTGCGGCGACACGCCGATGCCCATAGTTCTAGAATGTCGATAGCGTTGGTGTGCTGTGACAGCACTCCGCACCCCCAGTTTCTGCCATATCGATGGCGACGCGCGCTACAATAGAGGTGGCACTGCGACAGACCGTCGTCGAGGCCTGCGATACCGTACATGGACCCCCTGTGTCAGGTGTGGCCATATGTTTATTCGTGCTGCTGGCGACGCCACCCCGAGGCCCTATAGGTTGCAGTGTCTATAGCGTTGGCGCGCTGTTGAGGCAACACTCAGAAGCCCCACATGTATAAAATACTTCTTTTAATACTGGTATGTCAGAGGTGGCACTGTCACAGACCACCTTCAAGGCCTTCCATACAGTGGCAGACCCGCGTGGCTCAGGTTCGGCCTTGCCCTTTCGGTGTGCCACGGTAGGCGCGTACTACGATATGGGTTGCACTGTTCAGCCTAACCTGTTACCACCGACGGGGCCCAATACCTATTACCTGATAAACCAGCCAGCATAGTTGGGATACCAATATTCGTGTTTAGTCGTTCAATGCACAGGCGATGCGATCGTTCATGTATTGCTCGAGTCAGTTGCGGGTCAAGTAGAAAATATATCTTTAAGTGAGAACCCTCACAAAAACACGCGTACTACCGTAGCATACGACGCGTGCCGTAATACGAGAGGGGTGTGACAGCACTTTTCAGCTGATTTTGTGTCACAAGGACGGGGCTTGTTAACATAACACTACATCGACGGAACGTCATTATTTTGTTATTTGCGATATTCATCGCTGCATATATAATTCCTAGGCCATGGGATTGTTTTATTGGGTTGCACTTTCAGTTTGTTTTTTCTCAGCTTTCTGAAGTTAGATGAGGGAGTGAGCTCCACAATTGAGGGGCCTCATAAATATATAATATTGGACCACCTCTACCGCAGCATGCATCATACCTCAATATGGGTGGCTCGTTGGAGACTAAATATTTTGAAGACCCACTACTACGGGGGACCATAGTAAATAGGACCAAAGATTGCTAGTAAAAATACGGAAATATATAGGTTTTTGTGTGTGCCGTAGGTCCTATTTACTATAGTCTCCCGTAATAGCCGTCCAACGGATGAATGCTCCGGTAGGAGATAGTCTAGTTCGAACCTGCGGGTCCCGACTTGAGGAGCTCTACACCTCCTCCAAAACTCTACTTCGATTTTGTTTTCTAAAGGAAGTGCAACCCGGCGAACAATCCCATGGCCTATTAATGGGTACAAACCGACAACCCGAATGGAAATTGTAAAACACAAAGGTTGGTCCAGCGATCTTGGGGGTTTACTGAGACCAGGAGCCCCGTCAGTCAGATATTGCGACCGGCGGGTACTACGATAGATCTCTTAATATTACTAGTAGTATATAGCACTTTTAAGCCATTTTATTTTTCCTGAGTGACGGGGCTCCTTAACCCACAACAATCGTCGGAATTTCAATCTTGTTTTGCGATGTGAATGTACTGTATTACGTTGGCCATGGGTTTGGACATCTGGTTGCACTGGCAGTTTGCTCATAATATGTTGTTGGGTGAGCCTCAGAAACAAGTTTGTCTCATCCCACGGTAGGGGTGCAGCAATCAGTTCCTCAGCTCCTGACATGAGGAGCTCAATATCTCGCCCGAAACATGACTTCCAAGATTTCGTTCGCACAACCCGGTCAACATTTTTATCCGCTAGTCCCAAAACAAACGCCACTCGTAAAATGATCATATCAACCGGTAGTTCCTCGCTTCAGGAGCTCAACCGGTCAGGAACTTTTGACCCCAAAAAGTGCAACCCCTACCGTGGGATGACTCGATTGTGCACCTACCTTTACCGTAAGCGTGTGTCGACACCTATAGTCGCATATGTCTCATGCAAGCACTGACGCATCTCATGATCGCCCCGCTTGCCAAATTGCGCTCACGCCGTAATGACAACGATTCAAACCCTCAGGTTACCAAAGCAAAATTCCGGCCTCGAGGGCTCACGGCATACTTCCGTCAGGGGCAGGATGGAAGGAGCTATCTCCTGTTTGTTTCTCAATGGGGTGAGAGCGAACGCCTGAGTTGCAAAACCGTGTCACTACTGTACGAAGGGCGATACACGTTTTTAGGCTGAAACTCTTTTGACTGAAGGGGCTCCTCAACATTAGAGGAACTGCCCTCCACACCAAGCAGACACCTGCTACGACAGAGTTTCTTAGCACTTTTGACCAAGTCTACGGTAAAGGGGTCACTTTTTGGGCCTCATTTTCGAGCAGTTCGGTTCGGTGATATTCACCGCGATGAAATTGTCAGTAATGCCGACTAGTCCCACGGGGTAGGGGTACAACCACTTTCTGGCTCGATAGATTATAACCGGTCGAGCTCCTCGAGTAAGAATCTCCTGATGGTATAATGATTTTACTAATACAGCTTACCCGTATTACAGTAGGGCTAGCGCACAGAAACTTTGGCCGGGTTGTGCGAAAGAAAATCTTCGAAGTCATGTTGCAGATGAGATATTGAATTCCTCATGTCAGGAGCTAAAAAAATAAGTTCCCACCCTTACCGCGGGATGACTCTGCTACGACAACGAAAGTATGTTTACTGTAGGTCCGTTTGCGAGCGAAGGCACTGAACTATTTGCGCGAGTGGATTGACCTCGTTCGACTAAATGCGGGTCCTCTCCCCCCCCCCCCCCGTAGCCTTGCTTTTCTTGGCTGAAACGTTTTCGGAACGACGGGGCTCCTCAGCCCAAAAACCGTCGGAATGCCATTCTTGCTTTTCGCAAAATGTTTGGCTGTGTACCTACTGTAAGCCATGGGATTGTTCATCGGGGATAACTTTGTTTTTCTCGAAATCAGTTTTTCGGTGAGGTACATAGAGCTCCCCTATCCAAGTGAGAAACATCATATACAAAATGGTGCACCTCTACCGAATCGTGCGTCCCAATTCCATGATTTACGAAGTACCAGGTACTGGATTTCTCCTTGTAATTCAGACTATACTTATGATATATGCCACGAGATTGTTCGTCAGCCGGGCGGAACCTTCGTGTTTCCTCCGTGCCCGGTTTAAGAAGAGGTGCCGAGATCGTCACGTGAGGCTCCTCGGAACCATTACGTGCGCCCCCACCGTGGGATGTCTACGCACCACCGCATGGACTAAGGCTGCGTATACGGGGTTGCTCACATTGTCCCTCCAGAGTATATGCCCTTTCTTCGCCTCACTCTAAACCGGCCTATAACCTGTTTTTGTTTTTGGAGCAGCGTACCGAAACCTTACATGGTCGTGCATATCGCGAATCTGAAAAGCACAGAGAATGTAGGTTAGCTACTATCCTCGCCAGTGGCTCGGAACGCTGAAAACAAAAGCCCTCAAAGTGACAAAACTACCGTACCGTAGCCTTGGTCCGCCATTGAACGCATTCATTATCATTTTGACGATGCGCCTCACGGTGATATCTCTGTTCAGCAGGTGACGCCCCGTCATTCGGCGTAGAATCATGGGAACCCCTCCTACTACGCGCTCCGGAGGCGGCCGCACACTCCGAGCTGCAAACACAAGCAACCCGGGACAGGCAACGACAACACCAGGCGACAGCTCGTCCCTTGGAGCCAACAAGGGGAGAGCGAGGGCGATCGATCCAAAGACAATCTTCAACCGCGGCACATCCCGGGTCCGATACCACCGCAAAGTTTAGATCATCGGAATTTTTGTGCCCTGGCTGCGGCAGTACCGGCGAAATGCATAGCGTTTGCCATCTCGGAGCGACGGCCAACGACAGAGGACAGAGAGTGATGCAGCAGGACCAATCACCGAAACGTACGGGGCTTGTAGAGAGTGATGTCGCCGAGACGGCTGGATACTACGCAGAGATGCCGGAATGTTTACCCCGGTCACGGGACGCCACCGCCCCCGCCCCAGCCCCCACCACCACTTCAATCAATGCCGCTGCCGCCGCTGCCGACACCACCACCAATACTACCACCACCCTCTCCGCTACCGCCGCCACTACCGCCCACGCCGCCACCACCGCCACCACCACCGCCGCCACCTCCACCGTCGCCGTCGACACCGCCACCACCACTGCGGCCACCACCGCCATCAACACCGACACCAACGCTAACATCACCACCACCACCATACTCAACACCGACGCCACCACCACCACCACCACCGCTACCACAGTCGCGACGGCCACCACCACCCCTGCGTTCGGCAAGTACTACACCAGCCTTGGAGTCGTGATCGACACCTGCTCCTGGAATCGGCAACGCCCTATCGTCGGCCCCGACATTGGTGATTTGGGCATGCACGCAGATGTGGGAGTTTCCAAGTGTCTACGGGTGTTTGCTCAGCTCCACCCCGGCGTTTCCGCCGAGCGCGCTGCGGAACGGTGCGTCGAGGAGCCGAGGCTTCGACTGAGAGGGATCAGGGTGTGCCGCGAGTGTGCGGTCGACATATTCCGGGCTTCAGGTAGGTGTGGATTGAAAGTTGGTTTGACGCCCGCAAAGATAGGGGTGTGGCACGTTTCAGCCGATAATAGGTTGGCCTGACGGGAGCGCTATTTACTGAGGTGCACCCCTTCAAATCGTTGTAGATATGTTACTCAACGATATATTGGTTTGTATTCAGGCTATGCGGATATTCGCCGGGTATATATTGCGCATTTTTTTCGTTCTCTCGTAAGATCAGTTATTCGGGTGAGAGCCCCCCCTCTAAGTGAAGGGTCGCAGAAACATTAGGTTGAATCCTTACCATGCCATGCGGATTGGCCTGAGACGCGGCGCTTCATTTGAGGAGCAACAGTACCCATCGTTGTATTTACCAGCATGTTACTGTATTCTACATCCGTGCTGCATCCAGGCCATGAGGTTATTCACCGGAACGCGCGGTATCACGCTCGTTCGTGGTATGTCTTAGATACGGTGTGCCCGTTGAGTCCGCAGTCAATGGCAGACTGTACGGTGTGTTGAGGGGTGTACGAGATGGTGGTTGTGAAACGGTCCGGCAGTGCGTAGATACACTAGGCATGTTTCTTGCTCGAGCCATATCCTATTTCTAACAACGCAGAATACGCGATTCCCCCAACGCGCTGACAACAGACGCGCGTGTTCGAGAGACGGACGATATAGCGAGAGCCAGGGCGGATAAGCTAGGAAAGCGGCTGGGTGTGGTATCCCAGCAACCTCGATCAAAAAGGTGCCTACTAGGAATACACGTGTTTCGCCTTCCAGTCGCTCCACGATTTCGTGCTCCTGTCGGGTGGTTACGCCGAATCCTTTTCAAGACTTGCCAATCATTTTGATGACTCGCCGGCCTGTTTGAAGTATCGCTCACGCTTTTGAAAGCCCACCCAAAATCCTTCCGAAGACGGACCGGTTGGCAAGTTTGGCCGCCAATGCCTTTACAGATGTTCGTAGGTTTTGGTCGCCAATGCCCCCACGCAACGGTTTGTTAGGCTGCACCACCAACAAGCCACTTTTAAGTCCAGGTTTGGGCCAGAGGAACGGAACAAAAGTAGTGAAACTGATGGTGCCGCCCCCAACGTGTAGCCTTGGCCGCAAAATATCTGCCGTTCCACGTTGTATCTGGGGCAAACGTGTTTTAGAATAGGGGTACGACATACCTTTGTGGCCCAATCCTTCCTGATTGGACCGGGCTCATCAATCATGGGGCTACTACAGCATCCAACACCGTCAATCCCCTTCTTTGTTTTGTGTTATTTCGATGTTCATTATCCGTTGTATATATCCGTAAATAGGCTGGCCGTGACATTATTCGTTCGATTAGGCGTACATGTTGTCTGAAGATCAAAGATTGGTTACCGTAGGGGGGTGGGTCTCTTTTTGGGGCTACCCTGTACCTTTTGAGCTTTGTGATTCTCGGTGTTGCGACTTCCCAACGCTATTCTCATGAGGCTGTCTTGTGTGTTATTGTGCAACGCCAACAAAACACTGTTTCGGGTTTTGTTTTTGATAGAGGTAGAAAGCTGATCGCACGAGTCATCTATACTATTGATAAGTGAAAGTCGGGGCACCCCCCCCCATGGTAGCCTTGGTCTGGGTTAAGTATGGAGGTCCGCAAAGGCTACCCGTATCGAAGCGTGCATGCAGTAGAAATATCCGACTTTAATGCATGGACTGACCCCTGCTACGATGTACTCGTAGCACATCGCCAGGGTCCTCCGCGTTCCGAGAGCCGTTCATACGACAGCATGGTTTGTAATTTGGTTTTTGCCAAGATATGTATGGCTGGCAATAATCCTTATAGCAAGAGCTATCCAAACCTTTTGGTATCCGATGTGTGTTCTGTTAACACAATAGAATCGTCAGATATTTTTCGCCTACGAAGTTGTGCATCGTGGTCAACGTACAAGTATATACTTAGTATATATTTTCACGGTCGGCATAGAGGTCCTCAAACGAGGGGTTAAATTAATGTTACGCCGTACATGCTGCCCCCTGCCGTGGCACGCGTCCTGACCTGTCTCCCACACAAATTGTTAATCGCAGACAACAGGAGGCGCGGCTTGCTGAAGACATAAAAGCCTTCCGGCAGCGTATGAACACCTCGGCGACTCTGGTCCAGCCACACGCGGTTTTTAAAGGAGGACCAGACCGCGGTAAGGCCTTTACAGGGGGACTAACGAACCGCGGGGTTGGCTCTAAAAAGGAACCCGACCGCGGAGTTCGCTTAAAAGGGGGACCAAACCGCGCTGCCAGCGTCGCTACATGGAGACCGACTGATTTTGAGCCGAACCATTTCCCCAGCCGACCGGTGGAATCGGGTGTCACCCCTGTGAAAGAGGGCACTCGGAAAGAAAGAAGGCCTCGGCCGAACACGGCGGGTGGAGAGTCGCCTAATCAGCGGCAGATGCAGAACAACGGTGATGGCGTACCTACTGAAACTCTGCGACTTTGCTTGAAAGGGGGACCGAACGATTGGGTTAGCGGTGTCAATATGGGGAGAGCGGCTGATTCTGGACCTCGGCAGTTCCCCGGCCCGTCGGTGGAATCGGGTGTCACCCCTGTCGAGGAGAGCATTTCGAAAGGAAGAAGGCCTCGGCCGAGTACAGCGGGTGGGGTCTCGTCCAATAGGCGTCAGGTGAAAAAGCGCTCTAAAAAATAAATGGTGTCACATCCGGATGGTATCGGGTAGTACCTCCATTGAGGAGTAAAACGAATGCCGGCCGAGAGTCATCCCACGGTAGGGGTGTAGCAATATGTTTCTGAGCTCCTGACACGAGGAGCTCAATGTCTCACCCGAAACATGACTTCCAAGATTAATCGTTCGCGCAACCTGATTAACATTTCTACCCGTTAGTCCTGAAACAAATGCACTCGTAAAGTGATCATACCAACCGGTAGTTCCTCACTTCAGGCGCTCAACCGACCAGGAACGTTTAACCCCCAAAAGTGCAGCCCCTACCGTGGGATGACTCATTTATTGGAATTTTGCAACCCCTGTCGTGGCACGCGTGACAAAGGCACAATCACCACCCCCCAAGACCCTCGTTGGGTTATGGTTGTCATTGCATGCAATATTTGCCATGACCAAGGCCACGGCACGAGACTCGTGACTTTCACTGATGGCCCGCGTGGCTACGTACCCTACTCCAGTTAAAAAAACATAATCAGTGTAAGCGTGAAAGCACCCATCCGCCAACGGGAACCCATCCCCCCCCGCGCGCACCGTCGTGCCACCCCCGCCCTCCTACCCTCTCCTCCCGGCCTTCCCGCACCCCACTTAAAAACAGCACTACAACCACTCTTCAAGAATAATAGTGAGTGCGAAGGCACCCACGAGCGCCTTTTGGACCGGGCAAGACAAAAACCCAGGGCAGGTGCAAACCCGGGAGGAGGGCGCGGGGATGGGAGTACTCTCCTTGTTTGGCAGATCTTCTAAGAAGAGGTCCAGACACGCCCTACCAGGCCGAGGGGTCTTCCCACAGCGCAATGATTCCGCTACATACGGCGAAAATAGCCCGAGAAACGGGCTGTCAGGCCAGTTTGAGGACTCCGAGCAGGATGAGCTCTTGGAGGATGTTCCTCAGCGACAAATTGAATCCCAAGAGCTAGGTGGCCGCGGCATAGAGGGTGCAGTAGGCCGCGATGGGGGGGAAGAGGAACCCGGTACCGGAAGACCACGTGATCTCTGCATAGAGAGTGCAGGAGATCGGTCGCGAGGAGGAAAGGAGAAGAGCGTCGAAGCGAGTCCCGAGGTGCGCATCGCGCATGCCAGACTTCAAAGATTCCAATATCTTTATTTATCCGATTCGCCTACGAATATGTCGTAAACCGTACAGTAGCTCCTCGCTTAAGGAGCTCCATCAGTCTTGACGGATTGAATTTAGTATTACCCCCCTCCAGCCCCCCTTAGCAAGAGTCACCCATCAGATGGTACACACGAGATTGGGCCGTTGAGCGAGCGGCGATTGTAAAACCCCCGAGTGTTTCCATGATCAGGTGCATTCCTCATGAAGAAAGTATTATGGAGGCATGCGACGGAAGGGGGTGTAGTTATACGAGCCCCCCTAGACGAGGAACTCCATACCCGACCCAAGCACTAGACGTGTGCTACGATAAAAGTAGCAATTTGTTGGCTGCATATTCTCTGAACGACGGGGCTTCTTGCCCCAAAATCGCCGGAAATATCACTTTGCTTTTGCAATATTACCTTTTATATACCTAAATAAATGGTTGTGTTTGTGCATCGGGTTTCACTTCCAGTTTACTCAAACCAATTTTCGGGTGAGGTATACAGCTCTTCACGTGAGGAGCCTAAGAAAAACGTGGTGCACCCTCTAGCGTGGCATGTGTCGCCAACTTTGATAAGCAATCTGCACTTACCCCGATGAACTATATCATACCTGTACCTTAGATACAAAACGAATAGTATGCTAAACCCTATTGAGATTCAAACGATATTGGGTGGTTTTTTCACGCAATAGGTAAGGAGCCCCGTCCGCCAGGAACATATATATACCAGAACGTTGATGCTTCGCATCTCTGATTATGTCGCAGTATGATTTGTTTTGTTTATTGCTGCGCCATTGAACTGAAACGTAAAACAGGCAGCGAGCACGGTAGGAGACAAGGGTCGACGCTTGAAAGGCGTAGAATCTGGAGAGGTGGCTACCGGTGGGGAAGGCGGTAGTTCCTCGGTATCCGTGAAGGGGCGAGCTGATCACGACCCGCCACGCTGCACTTCGCGACCGCGAGGTCAGATGATCCCCGCCGAGCCGCTTAAACGAAGACACAGCCGTGCGATGACCTTCCGAGGCAATCAAGACACGAGCCGGAACAGCCCTCGTCGACTACAAGAAACCTCACAATCCCGGCAAGAATCGCAGACTCGGAGGAGTCTGGGGCGGCTCGTAGTTACGGCTGGGGGTTGTAGGAACTTCTACGCCCGGTCTGAGGTCGCTCTCAGGAGACAAGAACTTGGCTCCGTGTATGGGGGGGGAACCGGAGGAGAGCGCTCACCATCTAACATCAACGCACGAAACGACAGACACTCGAAAAACGTACCTGCTGGGAAGGTATGATAATTTGGGCGCGCTCGTAGGTACGGGGAGCTACTCCACGTTTCTCAGGTTGTTCAGATGAGGAGCGCTAAACCCCACCCTAACATTGACTTTGACAAAACCCGTGCTAGGTATTCCTAAGTCGACAAACAATCCCACAGCTTAGGCGCTCATCGTCTTTGTTCGAATCCCGCCTAAAGTTCGTTCAACTCGACTCAACGTGAAGGCACAAACTCCACGTACTATTCCTCCTTCGCCCGCCAGCCGTTCGCTCGCGGGCATCCTACTGCAAAGCTGCTAAGATTGCGATGTGTGTAGCGATCTACCTGGTAAAATTTAGTGGACGCCTATTAGTCGGTCAACTCCCAGCCTTACGAACCATTGGTTCTCTCTCGCCTTTGCCTTATTTCTTGCGCTGTTCCCGGCATCGTAACCGAAATTCCCCGACGGCGGCGTGAACGATCCAGAACCAGCTAGATCGCGGAGGCTCACACCAAGCTTCGAGGAGGCGTCCGGGGGCGCATCGTGAGAGGGGAGAAAAGGTTGCAAGCAACCCTTCATCGAAGACCTCTCCAAACGTTGTCCAGAGAAGAGATACACATTCGAGTTACCCTCCCTCATCCCGTAAGGCTATCCACAAGGGAGATAAAGCTTCGAGCGATGCTTCATCGCCAAGGATCTCCCGTAACGTATTCCGGAGGGGGAAGAAAATCCAAGCGGCACCAAAACCACCCGCTCTGCGTACTAAGCGCAGCATCCAGGCGCCGAAGAATAGGAACGGGGTTTCGAAACCAACCGCGCTGCGAACTAAGAGCAGCATCGACCGGGAATCTACGAGCTATAACGCCCCACATGAATCTGCTCTGCAAAATACGAGCAGCATCGACTCGAAGTATACTCCTTATGCCCCAGATGAGAAAGGTCCCTTCAACGAGGAAATACACGCCATTGATCCTGGTGACGACGACGTGGGTGATGAAAATTTAGTAAATGGAGAGAGGGGTTTAGTGACCGACGAAACAAATACTGCGGTAGGGGGTAGTGATCTAGTGGGTGGCGAAGCCGGCGGTGGTGGCAGTCAGGACAGTGTTGTTGAGGTTTACAGCCACGACTCTCCGTTTGATTCCCCTTCCATCTCGGAAGACTCGGATAGCACGCAGCGCAGTGATGATGAAGCGCGTTCACTTTTCATGGGCGAAAAGGAGCAGTTCAGATTGAGTAGTGGCGATCTCGGGAAGAGTGTAGAATCATCTATCAGCAGCGTTGTCGTCGAGACTGGCCACGGAATTGAGTGATTGGCGGAATACCACACCCCCACTCCTAAGAGCATCTTTGTTTATTGCCATCATATTGTAATTACAAGTGTTTTGTATCCCTTTTATCAGGAGGGGAGCGATAACCATTACTTTCTCGGTCGAAGGTCACATTGTTGTGCGAGGCACGGTGTGCTCTGCACTAAGCTGAGTGTACCATGGTCTCCTCATGTTTCGTGCAGAGGCCGAGCCAGAGATTATTTGCTTCCAGCGTCATACGTACTGTCGCGAACTGTGGCATACCGTGCTACCCTGGCACTTCGACGATTTTGTCAGGGCCAGGCTCAGGCCCTATAATGTGAGAGGCAGGGTGAGTCCGACTATTTTCAGTGTAACATGATTTTCTTCCGGGTTTGGTGCAAAAGTCCATCCATAAATCATAAACGTCCAATTTCATGCGTGCTGTCGCGTGACTGTACGGTTGTGGTTGTTGTAATTGTTGTAGCTGTCGTTACTACTGCTGTTGTTGTCGTTACTGGTTCCAGATCAACTCGTCGCCATAATGTAGTGTTAAGGTATTAGTGGGGTAATATTCCGTCTGACCACTTGCAAAAGGCTAACCAATAGCTTATACAAAACTAAGCCTTATAACGCTCTCCCTCCCTGGAACGGCCGGATATACGGGCGGACGTGTCAATATCCACGCGGATTCCATTTCCTGGAAATAGCGAGCAGAGTATTTTTAAAGTTCGACATGGGGAAAGTCTTGAAAGTGTACCCCTCGTCGATGGTGAGATTCGAACTCACGCCCCAAAAAACATGGTCTGTCGACGACGCCGTTTGTTCAGGAATTAGACTAGTGAGGTATTAGTCCGTTTGGCCACTTGCAAAAGGTTAACCCATTGTTTACACAAAATATGCCTTATAACAGGTAGTCCGCGGTCACAGGGCAGGCTCCAATATCTCTAGAGCCAAACAATATCTCTCTGGAACAACTAAGAGGAAACAAAACGTTACACGTACGGAGTAGCTAGAGCAAGCCGTACGCGCCGGAACCTAATAACGTTATGTCCTAAATCAATGTGTGTCTTCGCGCCACCAATCCTCGCGTTTTCTACTCCGCTCTTCCACCCCCGTCGCGCCAGCACCCGTACACCTCGCGCATCACCGCCCACACGAAATGATCGCATCGGCCCTATACTCAGCTTATGGCATACGCTATGCGGCCTTTAACCCAAATGTATCTCCCTATCTATGCGTGCCTATTGTCGTGTACAGCAACGCAGTCACAATCACCGTTTCGAATTCGATCGATGCGGGCTCTAAACTCTAACGTCGCTTGACAGCATGGTTGGGACTATGAAAGGTCTAGCTTATTTCATCCTCGCCCAGGTCTGTATTGTGCCAAACGGCGACGGTGTCTCCGAAAAACTCACCCTTTGGGCGCAGGCAGGGTATTTTATGTTCTACGTCATTTCCCCCTGGTTTCTAAACGACGTTCGTTCGTGTATCACATGTGGCGCTAGAAACGTTTCGCGTGGTCACGGCTAGTCGGACGCCTCTGCCATAGTTTGAAACTCCACGTTCATCTCCTGCGAAGCTTCACGGATCCAACCATTGCGAGTCCCGCGGTGCCATGATCGCCCTACACCTACAAGCCAATATTGCACATCTCTGGCGGACAGGTGGGGGGGATTCTTCTTCTGCTGAGGTTCCTTGGAGGACCTCAAATAATAGATGCGACCAAATAACAGCCGCGACCAAGGTTACGACGAGGGGGTCACTTTCAGGACCTCGTTCTTCAGCGTCTCAGGGCCCACTCTCGCAAGTGACTGCAGTAGTAGGGCTGAACTGTGGTACCTGTGTGGGCCTTTCGGTTATTACGCGATATCCTCCACCACCACCACCACCACCACCACCACCACCACCACCACCACCACCACTACCACCACTACCACCACCACTACCACCACCACCACCACCACCATCACCCCCCCCACCATGGAATCGTTTCTTTCTCTGCGGTGACAATTGATTATTGGTTTACTAAACAAGCGAATGAGTATCATTCGCGTTGCTTGTCTCCAGACTCTCCTTTGTTAATTTTAACGGACTGAAATAGAGGCACTGAAATAGGTACGGAGCCGGCCACAGTTTAAGGGAGATAGAGAGAACCCGGTTCAAGAGACACGGTGTGGCGTGCGACCGACGCACAGACTAGCTTTGAGAGTGGGAAGGGTATCGAATATGTTATCAGGCAAAAGGGCACAATACGGATGTGGAGATGTCGAACATTTCAAGAGACAAACATACGCTTATTGAGCGAGTCACGAAGCGAGGCAACGCAGAAGACAAAAGGTCATGAATGAAGACGAAAACAAATACTGGCAAGACGAGCGACACACTGCGGTGTAGCGAGATCGGACTTACCTGATCATAAATCGTAAATCAGAAAAAAATGAGTATGATGCGTAGCCGTCAAAAATGGCGAAGTGTACGTAAATTATTAACGAAGAAAGATGTCGTTCAAAACTAAAGGAAGACACAGCAAGTCGCACGGGAAGAGTGTATCTCAGGTAGCTGCCGGAAGGTGGAAACGACAGGAAGGAACTAAAAAACAATCGGTGAAACGGTTGTACTACGGAAGTCGTCAAGAACGACGACAACTACGTTGATACGGGCTAGGAAGAAAAAATACAACAGCAAAAACAGAAGTTTAACATTGGACAGAAAACAAGTGCCTACCTAAAACAAAGCAAACTACCGCGAAAACACTAGACTGCAAATACTTCAATGTGAGTCAGGGTATCGAATATTTCATCAATTCAAAGAAAGGGTAGAATACTGATGTGCGTTGTGTAGATGTCGAAAACATTAGAGAGTAAATAACTCGTCATTTAGACAGTCCTGAAGCGACAAAGGATAGGACTGAACAGCAAAACAAACCTTTGAAACGGATTTACTACTCTGGAAGTCGCAAGGGCGACGACGACTATTTTATGAACTTGAAAGAAGAAAAAAAAACAGCAAAACAACACCTACCTGCAACAAAAGCGTGTATGAAGAAAGAACAAGCAACACCAAAGATGCTATTACGTACGGCGGCACTAATCGGTAACGCAAATAAGCACCCAGACTAAAAAAGGTGTGCGCTAAGCACCACCTCTGCGGTGACAATTAATTACTAAGTGCTGTGCATGAGTCCGGTTCGGAGTGAGGTGCGGAACTGGCCACTCGCGTGAGGTGCCTACACTCGGAGGAGGGGGGGGGGGGGGGGGGGGGGGGGGGGGGGGGGGGGGGGGGGGGGGGGGGGGGGGGGGGGGGGGGGGGG
>JBBMKB010119723.1:0-20463 GCA_037833945.1 Alaria marginata
TTTACCAACAATAAACTACTTCGTACTGCTGTGAGCAGCTACGAGTATAGAACACTTGCAAGGCATACACTTTAACACCCCTCCCCTCCCCCTGGCCATCTATCGACCAAAACATTTTCGATCTCACAGCTGTAGTGTATTATTTATTTTTTGTAATATATGCATGCCCAGAATAGCACTGGAATTCAACCTTTTTACTACTGCAAAAAGTATCCCACACTAAATCAAAGCATTTTGTCGCTTCAAAAGTGGGTAACATAGCCATGAGATGTAATCTCTAAACGTAGCGGTGTTTCTCTTTCGGGCAGGCGATCCGTTGAATATCCATACAGCAGTACCTGGTATTCGATTACACGAGGTGGCTTATATTTATATCACATAAAACATATGTATATACCTTGTAAAACACCAAGCGTCGACGTGAAGTCAAGATAACACCTACTACCTGGTATGCACCAACCAGAATCAACAAGAAAAATAGAAGTAGATCTCCCAGATACTGAGATCAAGCCGTCATATGCTATTTTACGTTTGTTTACGTTTTACGCTTACAGCTTGCCAGGTGGTCAACATCATGTGAATATAACCATGGCCTGGGAGAATCTTTGGTGTACTAAATTAAGCACTGGCGAAATGCTGTTCGTGCAATCATCCTGCAGACTAACCTATAAACTCGTCGGGGCTGGCCGGTGGTATCAGCTGGCGTCCCCAGTGGCTCAGTTGGTAACCTCGTAAACCTTCTGAAGGCTATGTTGCGGGTTCGAATCTCTCGGGAGTGAAAACTTCGCCAATAGCGTGGAAAGCGATACTTTAATCGTGAAAATTAAAAAATCGACTCAAAATGCTGACGAGGGAAAGAGACGGCTGAACCCCTCTCGTGATAAAAATTAAGGCAAGAACCGCAGGAGGAAAGGTGGAGAGAAACCTTCTGTGTTTAACTTCCCCCTGTGTGACCCCGGCTGGTGCGTTCAAACATCTGGCGCCCAGAATAAATGGGACGAAAACACACACACACACACGCACACACCTGCCGGGTTACTTTAGCGGTGGCTATTTTTTTTGGTTTAGAGTTTCCCCTCCTTTTTCAGCTTGCGACACCCCCGGGATTTTAAACCAACCGCGTCCCGAAGGGGAAGCTTGCAAAGCATATGCATACACTACAACAGCTGTGAGGTCGAGGATTTCGTCAAAACTCATATTTCCAAGCTGTGTGCGATACTTCGATCGCGCGCGTGTTTACAGCAAGCAGAGCAGTCAACCGGCAGAGTTACTTCGGAAGACATACCGACAGACAGAATCAAGTGCCATATCATACCAGTATTCCTCACCTACGACATGCTTTATGAGCGAATACTGCTGCATGTAGCTGAGCAGCAACGCAGGGGTGCTGAGATGTACCATCCGAGGGGTTTCTTTGACTAGGCGAAGAAAAAACACATACTGGTACACAACAGCAGCCGATGACCGCATTCGTAATGATTGCAGGGTATACCAGAGGGTGGAAAACATTGTGATTATTCTACCAGGGCGTTCCAATCTATTCGTAGTAGCTGCACCACGAAACAAAATTCAGCCCGCGCTTGGCCGTAAAAAAAATGGGGCCTCGACTGACTTCCTGGCAATACGAGACCACGTACCAGGTACCAGATACGCTCGTTAAGAAAAAACAAGCTAATTAGTTCTATGAAAAAGCAATATCGGTCATAGTTCAGCCGCCACGCCAGGAGACGCAACACAATCGCTGAATCGCTGCAGTACCGTGTACAGTCAGCGCCCCTCGATGCACTGTTGGCGTGTACGGCGGCTACTAAAAAGCAAACAACAAAAAACGACCGACGCACGCAGTGTGTGTGTGTTTCTCTCAAACCTAAGGATCCTCCGTACTCGCACACCTCTACAGGGAGCACAGCCAAAGGTGTGTCCATCGACTACTGCCCCCAGCGCCGACACGTGACAACTACCGCCACATCCGAACATCAAATGCATTTCATGCACAACATACACACGTACCCTACTTTTAACTTGGATGACACACGTACCCTACTTTTAACTTGGATGGACTCTAAATTGAAGGTCCCACCACCGTCGTAGTCTACAACATCAACGTGTTGGTACCTTTTACTACGTCTGCACAATAGTATTGCCCCACCGCACGCAACACTCCAAGTTAATACGGGGGACCAAAGTAAATAAGACCAAATATTCTTAGCAAAAATAGGAGAATATATAGTTTTTTGTGTGTACTGTAGGTCCTGTTTACTATGTTCCCCCGTAATAGCAACTCTCGACATCTTATCGTCAATACAATAGCACATGAAACTCACTGGTAACGCCACACAGCAAGGTACGGCTTTGGCGTGATGCCCTCTGTTAAAAAACGGGCGTTGTCGTGACTGCGACTATGACGGAGGCTATGATACGGGTATGGCCAATGGAAATGCTGCGTTCTACACCCACTAAAAGGCAAGATGTTAGAGCTCCAAGCTATACCTGGCCGTACTTTCAATACTTGTATACAAACGACAATGACGGTATCATACTTCACAACCAGTGACTACAGAAAAAAACAAGTGTGTGTGTATAGTACACAATCGAACGCACCGCCTTTATGACATGGGGGTGATTCGATTCCGGCGTGATCAAAGGCCACTATAATACCCTACGCTTGACACAAGGGATCGCCGAAAAACACCAGGGAAACCCCGAAACCCAGATTTCCGTGGTCAAATAGAAACAAGCCCGGATACCGCTCAGCTGGCCAGGAAGGCGGGCACCCCCTCCGCAAAGGCAGCCTTGGCAGGTGGCGAGACAGGACTAGACCCCAAATAGAGGTCGAATATGGCCTTGGGGAGGGCGGCGTCAACCACAGTGCCAGCCACCTTGTCTCTGACCATGACAACCAGCTTGTCCTTGCCTTCCCAGCCTAGAGAAACCGATTCCCCCTTGCCGACGTTCTTCCCGACAGCCTCCAACATCATGGTCGAAAACCTGCGAGAGCAAAGGGAGGACAGGACCACAACAAACGGTCACGACGGGAAGCAAGCCCGACGGTTGGAGGCGGAAGTTAAGGCATAGCGTGTTCGATGTAGCTTGTCTCCCCGAGCAGCCTAACACTAAGTTACGGCTATATACGGAGTGTCATGAAGCTACACCTACAGAACGCGTCTCGTGGTTCACATATGAGTAGGTGCAGCGAGGAGGTTTGTTAGTGGTATTCGACTACTGTAGGAGCAGTTGTCACTTAGGTGTGGAGCGTCGGCCAACGCATTCACTCCACCTTTTCAGCGCCAACTGAACATAGCGCATCGGCTGGGACAAAGCCGAAGAGGGACGGTAGCATTACGACGGCGTTCCAATTCGAAAGTATACATGCTACCCAGGCGTCGGTGTGGGTCGATAGCTAGGAGGATGGACATGCATGCATGGGCGGTGACAAGGAAAAAGCAACCCGGCATCATCTTAGCACACCGACCGTTCCCTCTCCATTCGATTGGCGTCTTGTTGGGTGAAACGGAAGGCGATGCAAGCCCAAACCGCTTCAGCTGGAGCTCCTGCTTCTCACCCCAACAGTCGCCTCTCCCGACATGGATATGTACATGCTATATACCGCCATCGTGAAACTTCGGAGCCCTTGTATATATGCCATACCGACGGCTTCCAGTTTGGACGACAAATCAACCCAAACTGGCAACTCATGACCAACGTAGCAGGCCGAAGTTATCGGAATATACCTCAGCGCCCTCACAAAGTCGGCGATCATATCTTGCCGGTACAACGCAGTCACCTTACCCTACATTAACCCTCCGCTCAATCAACCTGTAAGGTCGGCGAGAAGAAACGAGACCGCCGCATTTCACCACTTACTTGGTCAAAACGTCCTCCCTTACGCCCTTGACAGAGGTAAGAGCATCCACCACCTTTTGCGCCCCCACGCTCCGTGCGAACACCAGGTGCAGGTACTTGGTGAAGGCCCCCGCCTGCCCCAGGGTCTTGAACAGCGCGCTGTCCTTGCTCAACGCTTTAGGGTCCGCCCCGGCGTACTTCTTGAGGGACCCTCGCGCCCCCTTCGGGTCGACGTACAGCCCCACGGTGTACACGTTGACCTTCGCGACGGCGATCGATTTGGCGCGCACGCCCACGCCGAGGCACGTGAGGGTAGCTTTCGAGAAGCGTTTCGTCCGCGGTAAAGTCAGGCCGGTGGCGGCGTCCTTGACATCCTTTGACAGTGGCGTCGCCGCCCCCTTCTTTCCCTTGCTCGGTGCGGCCTTCACCGGCGGCGGGATATCGCCTTTGCCGTCGAGACCGATCGCTGTCGGGCATGAGTGCTCCTCCGAGAAGAGGCAGAGGCCGTCTGTGCGCCATGCTCCGTGTTCGTCTCGGGCGAAGAAGAGGAAGGCCGCGAAGAGGGCGAACGCCGCCGCAACCGCTAGGTTGCCTACTTGCCTCGAGGGCATGGTGCTGCTCTTCTTGGCGTGTACCCTGCGGGTTCAAGGGGGAAAACAATGGTATGCTGTGTTTTTTTGTTGTTGGTGGGTGTAGACGTGTGAGCTATAGGCTATCCTGATTGCGTGCCAATCGGACACAAGCAAGGGTTGGGTTGATAAGGTTGTCTGTATGACATGCAGGTCGTACTCAAGCAGCACCTGGCACTCTGTAACCCAGTATGTATCACGCAGATGTCCAGCAAGATACGATTCCAATTACTACTCGCTACAGACTATGGTACCTGGTAAAGCAAGTCGCACGCGGTGGGGTCAAATTATTCCGAAACACGAATCGCTGCGTACCTACCATGCACCACGCAGCAGAGGTGGACATGGCGCATCGCAAATCGCAACTGGTTGCTTGCCTGTTGCGCAATCGCCAGCGGAGGGGGGATGCTCGAAGCGCCACAGCAGCGGCAGCGCTCAGCGCAAGCGAGACACAAACCATTTTTCAGCGTTTTTCCGTGCCGCGTGACCGTATTTTTTCATCGTCATAATGCTCGACAGATACGAGTGAGGCTGTAGAGGGAAAACCAGAGCACATCAAACAGGTGTCCGGGGAAAGATGGACGCGCAACATGCAGTAGACGCAGGAGACACTTGCATAAGAGCAATGAGAGCAGACGATGAGTACATGGCTCGTACTGGTACGTGAAGCTAAGAGCTTGCCCGCGGTGCTGCTGACCCTGGGGAACTCTGAGAACATAAAGAGGGCATTCAAATTCCTGCAGCCTTCTTTTGCTATTGGACCATGACGATGGAAGCGCAACACTGGGAAACATTTACCACACACGCCCTCCCGCACACACCTGCAAAAGCGTATATGCCCCACGGAAGCTCACGACGACACGGCACGACAAGTTGCAGCAGCTGAACCAACTGCCCAGGGCAGCAGAAGCCATCTCCGCCAAATTCAGTGCGATCATGAACCCCTTGCCAAACATGCAAAATTTCAGCTACGAAACCCCGGCTGTTCCATCCTTCACATCTTTCACATCGCTGAGCTTTTGCAGGGGGTTGAACGGGCCGGCTACGTCTGCGCGACGATCAACACCATGCTGAGTGCTATTGACTTTCTGAACCAGAAGTGGGACCATGCGCCTGAGGTCTGCCTAGCGGCCTTCGCGCTGTTCCACGCCGCACGGGTGAGCAAGCGTCCGTCATTATTGATGTGCTTTCATGATGGTCAACAGAGTGCATGCCACCAAGCAGGACAGGCAGAGCAGCTGCGCTAGGTAGGAGTGAGTAGAGACTAGGTGGGCAGGTCGCACAAGAAGACCAATGCATCGACGTCCATAGTGGAATAGGAGTTTACACACGTATCGTTCGGGTTGCACTGCTGTTGTAGTAGTACTGTGTGTAATACCTGCTACGCGGCACTGCTGGTAGTTCGTCGTATGGTGTGCGTTGGACTCGAAGCGCCCGAGGGCGTGCCCCTCTTGTGGCTGGGGTTCGCGGGGCCTGAGCGCTTGAGCTGACTAAGCGGCGGAAGCCTGGGCTTTGGGCCCAGGCAAAGGCCAGTGAACTGTTGGTGCGGTTGTGTCGAGCTGTGTACGCCGCTATCGCAGTATGTTGCTGTCGTTGTGTTTGCTTATGAAAATGACGCTAAGAATGACGCTCATTTTCAAGATATTTGTCTTCGGTACGCGGGTGGGGTCCGACTGACGTTGTCCGGCAGCAAGCGAGATTCATTTGCTCGTGACGTCAAGTTATTTCGAGCATTCGAGATTGAATCCTTTCGTCCTCCCTTCTCTTGTTGGCATAATGCTGCAGGCTGCACTACACTGTTTGTTCTCCAGAATGCTGGCTGCTGTTGCTGTAGATCCTGTAGATACAGTAGATCCTGTAGATACAGCAGTAGTTCTATTTCGTTTTCGCTCTCTCATCTCTACGAGTACGTCGACGTACACGTGTTCATTGCCAATGAGACCCGCGCTACGAGCTGTGTTCAGCTCACGTGTGACGGTCGTATTGCACTCGTATATATCATATCATACGAGCATTCAAACATGAGTTGTTCCATTATTTACGGCGCATTATGTTTTCGTGTTGGGGTGACAGGCGGGGGCCGGGGCAGTTAGAGCCCATACGAAACCCTGGCAGCATCCAGGGGAGTTACTGACCTATATCTTGAAAAAGGAATACCTGGTACATCCCTAAAGACGCGCGCCGGAGCATCACGCAGCTTGTAAATATGAGTATCGACCATTAAATTGATCGAACTCACAGCTGACGTATTTGAAATAATTTTATAAAACGAGGAAAAACGAAAGCCAAAATCAAAACCTAAACGAGTCAACGGTCGAGATGGGGCAAGGCACTGATACGCCCTCCAGCTGCCGTAGAGGCGGCACCCAGCCCTGAAAAAAGAGGGGAGTGTGCCCACACACCTAGCCGGCCATACTCTGCAGATGCAAGGGCACCCATATCCTGAAGCGCGAGATAACGTATAGGTCCTGGCCAAACAGCATCATCGCTTGCCGCAACACACGGTTTTAGGCTCTACTGCAGCACTCAATTCGATCAGGGACAGCGCTAATGGCGGCAGTTTTGAGTACGATGATGGAAGCTGCATTGACTGGCACCAGCGGCTGTTTTCCATGCATTATCTGCTCACTGTCTTCTATGTGTCTCGTCTACGGGGCGTTGGTAGCTGCGGTTCTCGGTATGGTGTCGGCACCCAAGCGGGAAATCATTTTTGGGCTGTTTGCTTTAGGCTTTTGCTTTCTCGACAAATACAAGCCCAAAAACAATTGAAATTTTCCTGATGCTAAAAAAGGCCAAAACAGTCTCTTGGGGACTCGGTGTGACATTTGGCCAATCCGAGGCCGAAAGAGTTAACCTTGTTATCTCAGCTTCGTTTCTGTTTTTAGGTCTTGTTTTTAGGTTCTAAACGCTCCGTTCGTATGGGCCCTTAGACTATGGTATACCTGGTAAACGTTTTCTCGTCTAAAATACTACCTGGCACCGACTAATATGCCACGTACCAGTATATATAATACCTGATAGTGGACTGCTGCTGGATACCTGGTGTCCAACAGGCGCCGGTAGGTACTCTTGGCACTGATTCTGATCCCACGCCGCCGCCCACAGCCAGCCCCCAAATCGAGGCAGAATCGTTGCCAAAAATGTTCGTAGAAACTTGCTTCCGAACAGAGAAGACTCGGAGATGCATTTGCCAGTACTGCGGCAACTACTGTGTACCTGGTATATTCAAATATTCCGAAACGGTTAACAATAATGTGTGTTCATATTATACAAGTACTCGTAGTCTATGATACCCGCTTTCGCTGTTCTGAAGATACATGCAGCACGTGGGACAGTGTATATAACTGTACGAGGACGAGTCGCGTCCAGCATTGGTAGCGTTGGACGCTGACAGCGCTCCAGAGAGAGGAACAGCGCTCCAGAGAGCAACACTGTGGCCAGTAGCAGCGAGTAGCAGTGCAGACGTGGGGCTTGTTTTCGACTGTAGCCTGTGTACGTCTATAGCTGTATCGCGCGTTTGTATTATATACTTGGTATAGTACAGCAGCGATATGCCATGCATATTTTGTCGCACGCGAGCTGTCTCTTTGTTTTGTGTTTGTACAAAAGGTCGTGGAACTGACTGACGTCCTGGTACCCCGACTTAGGCTTGTTTGGTTTGGTTTTCTTACCTATAATACCTGTAGACTTACCTGTAGACTCTTTGTGCTCTTTTTCCTGACCATGGCCTAGATAGTGGCAAAAACAATGTGATACCACAAACAACAACAACCCGTATAAGAGCAGTACGGCGCATTAGGTACTCATGTACAGGTATCAGCTATTCATACCAGTACTCTTTCTACATCTCTTTAATTCCGGTACCTAGTAGTTCATGGTTAGCTGCTTCTGCCTGTGCATGCTGTATTTCGCAACGACCTCATGGCCTTGTGATATTGTAGTTGAACCTTGGGCAATACCACTTATGTAACGGTATTGAAGAGACTCGCCGCATGTGTGCATCGTTAATTGACCCCTCGGGTCTGCTGTACTCCAGGTGAGGAAGATCGAGACGGACAGCGGCAACCACCTCTTCTGGGCGGAGTCACTGGTCATGACGTACCTGATGGCCTTCGGAGGAGGCATCATAGCCCCCTTCCTGCTCGGCAAGCCCCCCGTCCTGTTTGTCAACGACTTGATCGTTCCCCTGGTACGTTTGTTCTCTCTCTTTTTTTTTCACGAGTACAGGGTCCGCCGCGTTTGCCCTGCTTTGTTGGCGTCTGCGAGTTGGTGATGTAGAACGGACGTTATGTACATTACAGTCAGTCCTGAGAGGCACTACTGTTCTCTCTGAACAGAGGAAAAACGGTAGTTTAATGCTCCCAAAAGAAGCAAGCCAAAAAACAAGAAACCAGACTAAAGAGGGCTCTCCCGGTGTGTCGATTTTTGCGTGTCGATTTGCGTGTCGATTTGTAGATGCAGGTGTTTTGACACGCATAAGCAGACTTTCGATGCACGTGAGGTTCGCAGATTTTGCGCAGTCGCGTCCTAGGCAAGGAGGCAGGAACAGCTGTTGTACCCAAACGCTACATGTGACAAGGTGTAGAGGTGCGCCCTCCACCCACCGTACCACCCTCAGGCAACATCGCTCGCGCTATAAAAAGAATGCGGGTTGAATTCGAAACGAATCTGTCGCTGCGCCGCCTAAACAACGCACTTTATGTGATTTTATGCATCGCCCGCTTGATACCCGCTGCAACCTCGACGACAGTGACCGATCGGCCGAGATGCGTCGACATACTTGGCGTTTTGGCTAAAAGTGCGGGTACGAAGAGATATCTAGGGGCGAAAACAAACGCGAATTTGACAAATATACGTATACGTATACGGCTGCGCTAACATTCCTGCTGATGTCTGCCACAACTTGGCGCAATGGTCGCTCGCGTGCCGTGGACTACGAGGCATTTTTTGGTTTTGGGTCTCAGTCCTGCTTCGTGACCCCCACCCCTCCCCCCCTGCCGTGTGCGAGACCGCATGTTTTAATTCCACTTCCTCACAATGCTGCTGCGTGACCCCCCCCCGCCCCGCCCCTCCCCAATGCTCTGTATGTCTTTGTGCTTTTCCGTCTCGCAGGTGGCCCTTTGTTGGTTCGTGGCAAACAGGGCCGAGGGCCCCATCTTCGCCTTGATAAACACCCCCTTGATGAAGCAGGCCATCCTCATACTCTCGGAGATATTCCGCGCCAACGGCATGTGCGGTGTGGTGGTCTTGTCCAACTCCATCCTCAAGGTACGAGCGGCAGGAGTCGTCGATGGTGCGGTAGAGGCGTATTATGGAAAGGGCCACGGGCTGCAAGCAAAAGGGCGGGACGATGCTCTGCCTCTACGCAGAGCATTCGTTCAACCTTTTGAGATTTTAGAGGGGATATCATAGTGTCGAACGAACGTGGCGAGTACAGTGGTATCGGCCGCACGAAGCAATTAGGGCCGCTGGGGTGTAGGTGATGTGTCCCGATGAAGCGCGATGTTTTGGTTGAGGTACCAGTTATACAACACGCGCGAAGACACATGCTACTTTAATCAGTATAAAAGTGTAACGCCATTTTCCCCCCCGAGAGGCTCCTTCTTCACTTGAGGAGCTCTATACCTCTCACCCCAAATAACTGATTTTTTAGAAAATGTAAAAGTGCAGCCCGACGAACAGGCCCATGGCCTAGGTATACAAAAATGTCATACTGCAACAAAACAAGAATGTCATTCAGACGATTTTGGGTTAAGGAGCCCCGTCATTCAGAAAACGAAATAGCCAGAAGGTGCTATACTAATAATAGTATTAATATTGCACGCGCCCGAAGCAGGACGATACTGGTGCTGGTGCGCGCTCTTTCTAGACGGTTGGCAAGATGGGATAAACTTATAGTTTTCGTGTTTTTGATCTATATAAATGGGTCTCAAAAGGGTGAACTAAGCTCTCAAATCACGATCGATCAATCGATCGATCGCATCGCAACTGCTTGTCGATGCTTTTATTTTACCTCGTATATACTTGTACCTCTTGTCCGCTCTTCGCATCGTCCAGGCGGGCAAGCATTACCCCATCCCCCTGTGGGGACCTATCCTACTG
This sequence comes from Alaria marginata, assembly GCA_037833945.1. Classification (NCBI taxonomy): domain Eukaryota; class Phaeophyceae; order Laminariales; family Alariaceae; genus Alaria; species Alaria marginata. The sequence continues at coordinate 10,575 of JBBMKB010119723.1, forward strand.
GGGACCCTCGCCGGGTGCGGGGGGCTCTTCCTTCCCCTCGACAAGGGTATCCAGGCGAGAAAGCGATTTGTCGTGCAGGAACTTCATTAGGTTTTTAGTTTCGGTGCAGGAAAAACTCTTGATATGTCTAAAACTGGGAGGTGGTGTGAATGCCAGGTTCCCTGAACCAACATGCCTACTCGTATGTAGGAGTGTAGGCGTGCAAGTGCCATTCATATTTCTGTATACATATTATTCACTCACGATTTCTTTCGCACCCTAGGTATGCATTTATCAGTAGTACGTGCTTCTTTCTGGTGAGCTATAGTGTAAATAACGGCAAATATAATATACACCCCAGGTAAAATGTGATGATGATTTTGTTGCGGGCGATCCGAAAATAAACACTCAGTTGGTTGACTATATGATACGTTGACGGCTTTTTCAGAATAGTGCTGTCGTTTAGCTGAGAAGTCGCTTGCGGTGTTGTCCCGCGTCGCGTCGGTGTTGGCAAGGCGAAGCAAGTGCCGGATGCGTTTTTTTTTTCCTGCGCTTCCGTCCGTCCCCACGCTTGCCAGTCTATAGCTTTTAGTCATAGACGTCGGTCCATCTTAACCCCTCAAGAATGGCGACCCCCCTTTTTGGGACAGACTGCTTGGAATTTGAGTGGGAACAATTTTGCCGTGGTGCAAGGGTTGCGCAGCCTGGGCACTGGCGATGACCGATCGTCTAGCGGTACCCGTTTTTGCCGCACAGCCACCAATGCCACGCCTACATTTCGTTTTCGTTCAGCTTTGCTCACGGTAGACCCGGTTGCTGTCCCTCCTGGACCCTCGTCCTTCGTGTCTTTTTCCCTGCAGGGCTTGAAGAAGGGCGCCCCTTGGCCTTTCCAATCCGCCTTCTACGGGTCCGCGTTCTTCAACGTCATGGTGTACGACCCCAACGTTGGCCCGTGAGTTCCCCCGTAGATCTTGCTCGTTTGTTCTATGGCCTTTCTTACGTAAATATATTGTAGCTTTTGTTTGAGCTTCGTTCCTGTATAATGGACAAGTATGTATGAAACGTTGCCGTTGACTGCATGGTAGTGGGTGGCAATATGGATACAACGTTCCATTGTTGGACGTATTCTGTGCTTCTGAAAGAATGACAGACGAACAACAGTGCTTGTCTTACCTACGGTAGTTTTTCGCATATGTTCGCGTGCGGTAGTGTCGTCCCGGGCACCTTCGTCTTCGTTCGTCGTGCGGCACAGCTCGTTGGGGGCAGGCAAAATGCACCGGGTTCTCTATGCGCCGCTTTTAGAGCGTATGGCAAGTCGACCGCCTGAACGTGCGTGTTCTCTGATTTGATCTGAGCTTGCGCGGTTTTCACATACGGTTTTCACATACGGGGTGGGTGACCTTTGAGTTCGTTAGCCCTGTCTGGCTGGGCCAGGCGACTCATCCATACACTGTTGGTTTCGCGGTTGTGTTATACCCCGCCCCTCCGCTGCTGCAGTACTCTGGTATCTCCGTGCCTCCACATGTAAGCACCCTTACCCTCTCATTTCGCCTGTCGACTTCCCGCGCTGAATGTGAACAATTCCCTTGGGTTTGAGGACTTGACTGGCTACAGCAGCGCCTGACCTATGGAAATGGCAAGGTTCTCCAGCCCCCCCCGCTCCTGCCTTTGTTAACAACCTTATGTCTGCGTATTCTAGTGTTTCGTTTCTTTATGTTTGCGACTCGTCTTAAATAGTGCAAGCGCACCACTCTTCATTTTTCGTCCCCGATTCATAGAAGGCGTTTCAGCCCAAGGTCCCTTTGTCTAACCCCCCCCCCCCCCTCTGCCATTCTCCTCCCCGAACGCGTTTTTTTAAGGTACCTCCGTGAAGCGGCTGACAAAGTGCTGGATGGAGACACCGCGACACAAGCCACGGCGATCGTCGCTGGATTCTTTTGCGTGTGCGCCGTCGCTCAGACCATCATGGGCCCGGCCTTCAACCCCTTCACCCCCCTCCACAAGATAGCGTATAAGGTGACGGGTGTGCCCGACTCGCTGGCCGTTGCTTCAACCGGAGCGAAGCCCAAGGAAGATTAACCCGTATTCGGGATTAACCCGGTTTCGGATTTTCGCTTCTCCTTCTCCTCGAGGGAGGATGAAGAGTAGAGAGCCAGGATTTGAAGGAGTTGTGGGGGGTTTATTGGCGTTCGTAGCGCACGTTGAACGCGCCTGCTTTTATCTGCTTCGGAAGCATTTTGTTTTTTTGTTCCAGTCCTTGCGGGGGGTCAGTTTTTTTTCCCCCCCCCGTCCGTATGTCTAGCGTGTTTTCGGCTCGACCCGTACCACTCTTTTTTCCGATATGGGAGGGGGGGGGGGGGAGGTAGGCAAGGAGTCCGCCATGTGTGAGGGACGCCTGTGGTGGACTTGGGAGTACTGCAGAGGGTGACTGTCTGTCAGCTGTCGAGGACTACTGGCAGCGTTCTGCGTTTCAAAGCGAAGATCCTTCGTACAAATGATTTGTTACCCAGTGTCCATTGCATGTCATGTCGCACCTGGAGCGGCTAGAGCCAGCTAAAACGTTCTGGATCGCACGAGTTGAGCGAAGCGATACCAGACGAAAAGAGCGTTTTCACTTGGCCTTTTTTGTTTTTGCCCCGGCTCCCCCTGTGGGATACCGACCCACACTTGACATCAGTATGGTAGCGGGAACACGATACGATACGGCATGGAATGGAAGTGTGGAGGTGTCCCGCCTTCCTCTTTCGCCCTTAAAAAACGTTTTTGTTTCAAAAACGCAATAATGGTTGCCGGAAACACAACCCGAAACACCGTTTGAATTGTTGCTGCTGGTTCCCATCATGCCTCAACCTTAAAACATGAAGACAAAGGATGAACATATATACGTTTTGCGGACTTGTGCTCGCGCGAGTAAACGGAGAACCACCTGCAATCGGAAGAGCCGTTTTCCCCGTACATAATCCCACCCTCTTGTTGAACCATCAAGGTGTGCAACTTTGCTTTTTGTTGTGTGACGAAAGTAAATAACGAGCATCTTATTTTCACCATACGGAATATTTTCTAAATGACGGGGCCTCCTTAACCCAAAATCGTCGCGGTGTCATTCTTGCTTTGCAATATGAACATTTTTCAAACCTCGGCTATGGATTTGGTCATTGGGTGGCACTTTCAGTTTACTCAAAGCATGCTTTGGGTGAGGTATAGAGCCCCTCAAGCAATGACCATCCTCAGAAAATAAATGTTGCACCTTAACCGTACACGCGTGCTACGATAGAGGTGACACTTTTTTGGTTTTTTTTTTTCTCAATGACGCGGCTCCTTAACCCAAAATCGTCGGAATGTCATTTTTGTTTTGCAATGTTAATATTTTGTTTATTTCGGCCATGGATTTGTTCATCGGGTTGCACTTTCAGTTTTTTACTCCAAAATAGGTTTTGGGTGACGTATAGAGCGAGCGCTTCAAGTGAGGACCCTCAGAAGGCAAATACTAATGGTGCACCTGTACCGTAGCATGTGTCCGGTACTAATAGCTAATAGTAGTAGCATTTGTCCGAAGCGGCCCTAACCCAGGTGATACACGTACACCGCAAGGACTTTTAAAACGCGCGAGCAGCATGGTGATGGTGCCACTAAAAAACAGATGATAAGACCGCACTTCTCATGTTGTCGCTGAATAAGCCTGTGTCCCAACATACTCGGCAGCGTTGTATCCGGAGGTTTCGCCCCCGCAGTCCGAGGAACTGGGTGTATCGAGCACCCCAAAACCTGCCTCATCTACTGAAGTTCAAAACATAAATACGGAAGGAAGAGAGCGATGCCATATTATTATGAAAAATGTATAAACGACAGCTGTCGACGTAGTAGTCAACTAACTGAAGGTTTTACCACGATCGCCCGCAACAAAAACTATACAACACCTCGAAAAACCATACTGATCAAAAATCTATCAGCCCCTCCGGGAATCAAAGAGGTGGAACACGTGTCGACCAAAGGTAAGGGACGTTTACAGCATCGACCACACAAAACAGGCCCGCGACGCTGGGGTACGGGATGCGTCCGAACTCAAATGCCAGGAGCTGTGCGATATGCGTGCGGCATGGTGGTTGATACTGGTACTGCTGCGCACACGCTCTTCCCCATCAATAGACGCTTGATTATATCGCAATCGCTGTTTTTTTGGTCGCGGTTACTAATATAATAGAATCGCCTGGGGTGTAGCCCCAGCCTCAAAATCTAAATCCCCACCCTGTTTTTTCCCCTGGGCAGTGGCGGCTGGCACGAGCGAGCGCGTTATTGATCGTAACGCTTTGCCTGCACCATTCAGCGTGGGTTTAGAACGATTTGCGCTATTGGCGACAGCATTTCATTTGACTGCGGTCAAGAAATAATAGCCAAAAACAGAAACTAACCCCAAAAGGGATTTAGAACAGCCAAAGCTGATAATAGTCGCTATACATGGGTGGGTTCAAAATAGGGCAACACCTGTTCGCGGCCTGTTTGACCTGTAAGGGAAACTCGAGCGGCGGAAAAAAAACGAGTGGAACATCCACAAAACGGATGGGGTTCGCACTGCCTTCCATGCCAATGGCGGCGAGAAAGAGAGAAGGACCAGCGAGGGTTCAACCGTAGCAAAAAAGCGAAACCTTTCGAAGTATATACGCAGTATTCGCGGGCTGACCACCCTCGAGACGTGCTTATTAATTGCTATTATTGCAGCATTTGCGGACTGAACACCCTCGAGAGACGTACGTACATACGTTGTGCACCACCGAAAGGAGAGGAGCACAAATAATCGAACCCATTCGTGAATACCAATTGCAAAAATTGCAGCATTCGCGTGCTGTTCCGCATCGATGTCGTGGGCTACTGAAAGGGGGGGGAGTCAGACGGACATACAGGGTTATGCCTTCGCCATAGAGCGACCCCAGTAACACTGAGGAATACCAACATCACTTGCATGCAGCATGTATATATATAGTACTGCGTGTTTCAGTGAGGACGCCATCTTGTCCTTGCCCTCAGAGGCAGATACAACAACTGTTATGCAGAGAGACGAGGGGACAAGACACACCCACCACCACCACAAAAAAAGAAAGAAACAGATGAGACGCAAAAACAGAGGTCCAAATTAAAAGAATAAAAACCGGAAACAAAAAAATGCTTTACACTCACTCACTCTTACAAGGATCGGGAGGGAGACCGTCCGGGTATGTTTCTACCTCTCGCGGGAGGTAGATAATACGGTCATGCAATGCAATGATCGAACGTCGACAAAAAAGAAGATACGCTTGTGCAACGAAATGATACAAAACAACGCGAATAGCGTCTTGCCGCGCGCCTAGTGCTCGGCTCTTTCCGCGTCCAAAATCGCGCGGTGCTATCCCCAAAGTGCAAAATTGCCAGCTACCAAGTAACCCCACCACGTGGAGTCAAAACGAAACTGCCGCGGGTAGACGTCAACCCCCCAGCCGAAAAAATAAAAACAAGAAAACAATAAGCTACCCCACATTCACCGGAATGTACAAAAAAGGATGACCCAAACACAACGCACCGCAGGGTGAATAAACCCTTACCCCACCCATGCCGGGCGTCGACAACCAACTCGTGGGATCAGCGGTACTCGCCACCCACCCAACGCGCGGCGTCGCGAAGCATACTACACAACGGGAGGGAGGGAGGGAAGGAGGGAGGGGAAAGGGAGGGGAAAGATGGGCGACCCGAAAATAGCAGAATTCAAACAAACGTCCGCCTCATCCATGCTACACAATAACGCCACGCTATTCATATATACGCCAACATTATTTTTCAACATGTCCCAGGTTAACGGACGCCGTTCGTATATGTCCCCCCCGATTTCCTCAGCGGCGGTAACACGTCGGTCCCCGAGAGACAAAACAAAAATTAGACCGCCGTCGCCGCCGGCTTCTCATGGACTTTCGCTCGCTGCCGCTCCTTCGGAGGAAGCCTGCCCCTGCCCGCTACCACCGCCAGCATCAACTGATCGTCCTTGCGCTTCGACACCAACACGCGAGTCTGCTGTACCGCCGTTCACGATGGGCCTCCCGACACCGATCGCCGCGGCCACGACCCCCGCAGCGGTCGACGCCGGCTTAACGCTATGCTCGACCTCACCGCTCGACACGCCGAGGTCAGACAGCGCCCCTCGCGGGGGTCGGCCTTCCGCAGCCGCGCCACCTTCCCGAGGGCCTGCTGCCCCGCTCCCCTCCGGGTCCTTCGACTCTCCCCCGCTTCCATTGCCGCCACGAGCTCGGCCTTGGTTACCGTTCCCACCACCCCCGGCCCCGTCCCCAGTCTGGGACGCACCCCCACCCTTGCCTCGCTTGCCCTGTCTCGAGCCACCCCCGCCCCCGCCCCCGCCAGCGCCCGTTCCTCCTCCTCCTGCTCCGCCTCCGCTCCGCCCGCCGGCGATGGCGGCACACCCCGCCCCATCCTTCTCGCCGTTCTCTATGCGGATGCGGCCGATGGAGCGTGCGGCGCCGAGAGTGTCCTCTCCGCCAGACGCGTCAAGGCTGACGCCGCCCCCGTTGCCGCCCACGTGCCGCCCCCACCTGTCCCGCTTGTTGGCGCGGACGCGGAGCTCGAGGCCGCCGTGGGCGAAGTCGCACTTGCCGGCGCCGCGCCGACGCATGGGGCAAAGCATTCCCTGCAGTCGAGGGGGGCATCGGCGACGGATTTGACGCGAGAGAGGAGGGCGGCAGAGGGGAGGGGGGCGGCTAGTGAGCGCATGGATGTCAACGCTAACAACAGAGCGGGGGGGGGGGGGGGCTGGTAAGAGCCTGAACGGATGTCAAGGTTAACCGTAACCCAGAGGAATTTCGGGGAAGCATAGGAAAAAAGAGTCGTGAATATTTGTTACGGTTTCTATGCTTTGTTGGGAAAAAGAAGAATGCCAACCATACGAGAGCGAGTTTCAGGACATGGGGCGCCAGCCTCAACTTGCGACCGGCAGCGTTTTTGTGACCCTCAATGTTGTCAGAGGCTGGTATTTGCACTATTAATAGTTCAATATCTGGGGAAACAAAATTTCGGGTTCCGCCGATGGCGAAGTACCCGTCTCTGGTAAGCCTGCTGCGGCCAAGGAAAAACGGCCGGCTCTCGGAACCCGCTCAGCGTGGGTAAGCGCGTTTCCACGCACGTCGGCGAGCGCACGGAATGAACGCCACCGTACTCTAATTCATGCGAGTACAAGCAGGAACTTAAGAGTGGGTAGTACAACAAACCCGCTGATCCATGAAAGAACAAACAAAAAAACGACCCCACAAACACTTTTCTCATCCGCGCCCTAATATCGTACGGCGGTGGGGGGTGGACGAATTTCGGTGTGGAACGGAAACCTTCGCACAACCTATCCAAGTCACGACGCCTTACCATCCAGGGAACGCCCCCTTGACCGTTTCACCACTGCAAAAGTATCCCCCACAAACTCCAGTAACTTTGTCCCTAAACACGCCGGTGGGAATTTAAAACGGGTCAAGGCCTTCACAACTGAAAACCCGTTTTTAAGGAAAAATCACTTGAAAATAGTATAGGCAGGGTTTTTTCGGCTCTGAATTTTTTTTTAAGGCGACGCCCGGTTTTGTCTCGAAGGTGGTAAGCGCAAGGAGCAATAAAAAGGCCGGGGGGAGGGGGGGGGTGCTCACCTTGCTGTTCTCCCAGTGGCTGCACAGGCGGGTGCGGTATTTGGGGTCTAGCAGCGCCTTGTTTAAGTGAGCTCCCCGGGGGCGCTGCTTGGTCACATCCAGGCGTCGGTTCCAATGGTCTTGGTGCCGCCACCAACCCCTGGAACGATCAGGCATGGCGGGTTGTGCCGTCGAGGAAAACGAGTGAGTTCCGGCGGTCGACGGTGGGGCTGAGAACGGTCGACCGAATCCGACGCGCGACACAGGTTGCATGTAGGCACGAAACTGGTAGCGAACGCTCTCCCGCTACAGACCACCCTACGACGGTGATCGGGCAAGGCCCCTGCCACACCAAAAAAGAAAACGACGACAGTACCTCGACAACAAACAGAAGAGGAATCGAGTAAAAACAAACCGAACCGAACCGAACCGAACCGAACCGACCGAACCGAACCGAGCCGAACCGAACCGAACCGAACCGAACCGAACCGAACCGAACGAAACGGAACCGAACGACCGACACGAAACCGAACAGACCAAAAACAAAACCCAGGAGGAAAAAAAAAAAACACAACGAAACCCGCGAGGCGGCGACTACAACACCCAACAGTAATATTACCCGCGATAGGAAAACTATCCCGAGGCGCTGAAAAACATGCCCAAGACAGACAGACAGACAGACAGACAGACAGACAGACAGACAGACAGACAGAAAGACACACCAGACAGACTGTGGCAGCGCGCCTACCGTCCCCCCTCCCCACACACCAGGCACCAGGCCCCACCCACCTGCACCCCATGCTCTTCGCCATCCCTGACTCGTTCCAAACAAGCACGTCCTGCAGAGCATTCTCCCCGCGAGGCCCGTTTTGCTCCGTCACGCGCACCGGCACACCCGCCGCGCTGGCCGCAGCGCCATCAGCGCCCCCGTCACTACCACCTTCATACGTCTTTCTACCAGTGCGAGGGGTGGTCGAGGCCGATTTCCTGATAGGCGAGATCGAACTCCCCGGACCGCCGGGAGAGAACGCCTCCCGCCCGCCGGCAGACCCGTTCGCCGTAACCGCCGGAGACATCGACTCTACTCCTGCGCTTTCAGCCGCCCTCACCCCATCTCCTAGGGACGACGACCCTGGCGTCTCTGCTGCGCGTGGTGTAGGCGACAACAGCGCCGGCGGCGGCGCCGGCGGTGGCGACGGTGTTGTCGGGTCCGGAGCGATCGACGATCTCGACGTCACGGATGTCATCGGGGAAGGCGGTGCCGAGAGCTCGCCAGATACTCCGTCGATCTCAGCCGCCGCCGCCGCTTCCGCCGTTGCGGTTACAGGCGCGGTGGGCTGTTGGGTCGTGGGGGCGGCAGAGGCAGAGCTGGTCGGGGGGCGGCGGCGGAAGGGCACGAGGTACTCCTTGAACAGCCGTTCTTCGCTCAGGAGGGCCCCCGTGACCTTGGTGCAGTGCATCAGCAGCTGCGGGAACCGCTCCTCAACGTATCTGAGGGGTGCAGACAGTTGCGTCAGGGCGGCGATAAAATCAAGGGTCAATCGTCACGGTTAAATCACCATGTCACAAACACACAGCTTTTTGTTTTAAAGCACGGCTAGACCAAATCGATCAACACCTTGTAACCAGTCGGTGTCCGCACACACAAAGCAAATATAATCTTTCGAGAACTGCACCCACATTTTTTGTTGCCAAAATACTCCGAATTAGCGTCGGAAACATTTTATGCAGTTCTATTTAGAAGAACACAACAAACCCCTAAAGAACAAAACCACTAAAGGCGGAACTCAAACAAACAAACAAACATACAAACCACAAAAACCAAGGATTGAAACTGAATATAAAAAGGGCGGTGCCTGCCTCGCCTGAGAAAACCGCTGGGGAGGGGGCTCATCAACCCCTGCACTCGCTCCGGGAGCTCGTGGAAATGGTGCCGCTTGTTCCTCACGACACGCAACAAGTCTCGCACGCTGCTGAAGTCATACTTGCGATAACGCCCGGCGTCTTCCGTCAGCTCAGGGTCGAGACGCAAGTCCCAAGACCGCCCAACGACCTGGTCGGCTCCCGACTCCACCATCACGAGGAGAGGTGATTGGACGGAGTCCTGTCGGAGGGGGCGGGGGGGGGGCAGCGGCCAAGATAAAAAGACAAACGTGAAAAGGTGCGAGGTCCGTCGAGGCAACGTTTGAGCATGGTGGGATAGGGGGGGGGGGGGTGTCCTCCTTTCTTTCCCCGCCTTCTTCCCCAAACCCCCAACCCCCCCCCCCCCC
>JBBMKB010119834.1:0-20460 GCA_037833945.1 Alaria marginata
TGTTGGTGTTGGTGTTGGTGTTGGTGTTGGTGTTGGTGTTGGTGTTGGTGTTGGTGCTGGTGCTGGTGTTGGTGTTGTTGTTGTTGCTGTTGGTGGTGGTAGTGGCGGTGTTGATGGTGGTGTTGGTGGTGTTGGTAGTGGTGGTGGTGGTGGCGGTGGTGGTGGTGGTGGTGGTGGTGGTGGTGGTGGAGGATCCTCCAAAACGAGCGCGTCAACGCAACGGACAATTAACGAGATTTTTAGTAGAGCCGCACTCAAACCACATTTATCGTCCGGTGTTCAACGTTGCTGCTGCTACGCTTCACTGCGGTGGATTTTTGCCGGCGCTTACGTACACCTTTCGACTCGCACCGAAAACCGTGCTCAGGGATGCTGACGCGCCGACCCTTCCGAAGGACGGGGCGTGGTCGCCGGAGTTTCGAGAATTTATTGGCCTTTGCCTGGAGAAGGACCCCGCACGAAGGCCGGACTGCCCAACCCTTTTGGAGACGGCGTTCATTCGGCGGGCTGCAGCCATGAGGGGACCCAGCACGAGCAGGTAGGAGACCGATTGGCAGGCGGTAGTTTCGCGTATTCCGTCCGACCGCGTGTTTTTATGCTGATTTTTTTTATATTTTCGGTCAATGATTGGATCATTGCAAATAATGTAAGCATCCGGGCGCCGAGCCGGGGATGGCGGAGAGTCGTCAAACATCGTGTTTTAGAGTTTTCTGTTGGTTTATTGTTTTTTTGTTTTGTTTATGTTCAACAAAATCCCCGTCAACACTGCCGTATGTCTCGTACGCGATCGTTCACGAGATTGCGTCAAACGATCGCTCATCGGCGTCCCCCATCACCCGAGAGCCCCTAAAACGAAGCATCTCGCGCGCCGTGCTTTGTGAAATTTATGCAGTAAGAGCGAACGAGATTTGTTGGTGGACCGCGTCCACGAAGTGAAGACCCAAGAGCTAAGGAGTACGCTATCTGTTATCTCAAACCATATCACGTCTCTCATTCGGGCGGCCGAAAATCGCGCGAGAGACGGCGACTCGCCCAGCCCTACCGCGCGGGGGGGACTCGGCGTGACCCTACCAACGATATCAGCAGCACGAACAGACGCAGCGCAGAAAGGAGGAGCGCAAACAGAAGCAGCACAAACAGGAGGAGCGAAAGCAGCGGCGGCGCAAACGGCAGCAGTAGTGGAAGAAGCAATACCAGCAACACCGGAAGCAATCGCAGCACTCTTAGCAGCGGCGGTGCCGAAAACGAAGTTCGACACCGAAGACGCCGCGGCGCTAAAGCCGTCCCCCGAAAGGCGTGCCGCCGCGACAGCGGTTGTTTCACCAACCCTTGCGGGTGCGAAGGCTTCTGCGTTTGCTGTTGGTGCTGCTGCTTCGGTGCTTCCTGCCGACGTGGAGAGTGCACCGGTGGGGGTGCCGGCGCGCACGAGGGTGCTTCGCCGGGTGAGCTCGATACGAAAGCTGTTTCTTGGGGCCACGAAGACAGGCGAGCAGCTGGGGCACTTCGCGGAACAGATGGGGCTACCGCACGATGTCGTGGTGACACATTTTCAGGTGTGATATTATGGCAACGAGCAACCAGCGGTAGACTATCGTATGCGGCTTGTTGGTCATAGCGCGCACGTCGCGAGCGAGCGTAGAAATCCTTTCACACCGGCGTAGTGAAAAGGCTTGAAGATAACTTGATCTGTACTGCAAGATATTCATACTCACGCACATATTCACCGCTGTGTACAACACATGTTCATACAAACACTACAGTACGTGCCCCGTGTAACTTTATCCGGAAAAAATCAGGCAAAGCACAACTATTGAAACAACGATCGACCGAAAAACAAACTACGTAGTTAATTATTTTTCACCTTCGAGGGAGACGACGCATAATTTATCTCGTCTCGCTGACATACTTTTCCTCTTCGAACCTAGCCCGATACTTGACAGATAAGTGCCGGGCGTCGAAAACTAAAAACATGCATTCCCCTTACGCTGGTCGCTGACGATCACGACATGCTCCTTATCCACGCACACGCAAGGAATGACAATGCCTTCGTTGTTATTTTCTGTGACAACTTGTGATCCGCGGCCTCGTCACTTTCTTCCTCGCACAGGAGCTTGTGAGCGAGATGGAAGCAGGTCAACCAGCCGTGGACTCGACGTCCAAGTAACAAAGACGGAATTTTCTCAGATTTGGCGTTTTCTAAGAACGTAATTTTGTCATAGTCTTATTTTTCTTGGCACGGACACGACACCGAACATCGTACATAAGAAATCGGAGCGGGGACGACGGGAAAACCAGAGTTAAGAAAAACGGTTCAAGCAGGGTAAGCAAGCTCTGTCCGGAACCATGGGTGTCTGATATAGCCCCCCACGTTTTCGTTGCAAAGGGTTCCCCGTGCAGACAGTATCTAACGATTACGTGGACACTCGTCGGGTCTCTCCTGGTACCAAAATAGCTACGGGATGTCAATGTGGTTTATACTTCAAAGTAGCGGTCTTCAATAGAGGTCGGCCTTGAGCTGCTCTGCCCGCGTGTTCGTTTCGAGCTTACCCCCCTCGTACACCTTTTTTTCGCCGCTCTACTGCACGAACTGCATCAGCCGTTCGACGTAGCGCACCGATTTCGTTTCGCCAAACTAGCTTGTGTTGCTGGTGTTGAGCATGAGTCCCGATCCTCTTTCTGTCTAGACTTGTATGTTTAGTAGTGGGGGGGGGTATAGGGTTCGGCAGGGTTCTATGCAGGGGGGGGGGAGGGGGTTCGTGGGTTTTACTGTTGTACGCACTTGCTCAGACGAGGCTCACTGCAAGCTTTCGCAGGCGTGCGTGGTGGTCGCTGGCCATCACGGCCAGTCTTCTTGCGGGCAACAATTCAGCTTTTCATGGGGAAGATCGGATGTTTGTTGATTTGTGGTGCAAATAGATCCCGGCTACCTTCTTGGAGGGGGCAAGCTGAACTCTCGGTTTTTGTGGCTTTGCAGGTAGCCATGTATTTACCGGCGCAATGCGAGATACCATATCGGTACGTACGTAGGTAGGAAGTCGAACATATGCACCGCGAGTCGGTCGGTGGCCGCGCGATGGCGTCTCGAAACCTCGGAGTTCTTCAAACAGCTACGTATCAGTCCTGCGGCCTGCACCGGTGTGTGTCATTTTAGAGACGGTGAAGACTTCATTTCTTACGGCGCGACGCGACACGAACGTCGGGCAAACTGCGACACACCTTGAAAAGTGCTGAGAAACAGGCTACAGCAGTCACTGTCGTAATCAATGTTCAGTAGCGACTGCAGTACAGCAGCGTATCTACAGTAGTCAATGCGCGATAGCTACTCCAAGAGGAGCGCCCAGCAGTGAGGAAGCGGAGCACGATGAACGTTGACGAAACAACAGTGCGACAAAAATTCAATGCACGAAAAACATCCTACGAATCGGAGTAGGCAGGGGCGGAAAGCAGCGTCAGCGTCTATGTGACACCACAAGTGTTACGTCCGCACTGGGTGCCGCCATATTACAAATTCCCTGGCTCAGCTGTTGCGCACTTGGTGTTTACCTCCGAAGGTGTATTTGGGAATATCCAGATGATTGCTTCGGGGATAACGGCAACCGCAGATGCATGCGCTTTCTCGAACGAGGCGACCTTGCCCAGCTTAAAAAAAACAATTCCCCCTCCCGTCAGCTGTTGTCCCCCCTCCGGTCAACAACCAAGCACCCACGCCGCGTAGGCGGATGCCTGTTTTCTCCCTGGCACCCAGTCGCCAGCTCCGCTTAAAATTCCCCACGAGGCGTAGATAACTGCAAACTAAGTCGCGTGCACACAAAAACAAAACACCTCCGCGGCCCGCTTTAGAGCTAAGAGCGTGTCATCTACCCACCGCTCTTACAAACGTAGACATGCTCGTTCTCGCCCCGCCCTCCCTGGGCGAAAGGCCGTCGGATCGCCCTCGATCACGCCTCCGTGCTCTGAGCCGCGTCATCGCTCTCCACCGGCGCAGACGCTGCCTCCCCTTGGCCGTCCTCCGCGGCGTCTTCAACGACAGGAGGAGGAGGAGGAGGAGGTGGTGCGAGATACTCTTCTAGGATGTCGACGGCAAGCGAGTGCGCTTCTTTCCTCGCTTGGCGGTATCGGACAACATCGGCAAGGCGCAGGTCCACTGTCCCCCTGCCGTCGCCGAGGCAGTACCTGTTCAGAGCAAGGTTTTGTTTTTTCACCGTCGTTCGAAGCGAAGCAGGTGCTCAGTCAGAGAGGAGGGAAGGGGGGCACGGCGTGAAACGGGGGACAAACCCCGTCCTTCCCATAGGAGAGAGAGGTTATGGTGCTATGGCGGCGCGGATCACGGGCGGGCGATTGTGCGCTGTGTGTAGTCGGCGACAAAACGGTAGACCGCCATCAAAGGAGGAAAAAAATGCTCCCCGGAGGTGTTTATTAGTTAGTGTCTTTGTGCGACGAACAACGCCACCAAGAGTGCAACGCCCGAGAGATCAGTGCTTGTTTTCTCCGTTAAAGCCAAGCACACGTTTTGCATTTGTTCCCGTATTCTGACCGACGTCAAGACTGCCCCGACACTGTCCGGTAAAACACCCAGCACGCCATCATAAAATGGCCTCTCGCTCCCCGACTTTGGTGGACCTCAGCCCCGAGTTAACCCTTTCACTGTTGCAAAAACCACCCCATACTAATTCCGAGAAGTTTATTCCCACAAACGTGGGTGCAGGTCCAAAGGGGTTTTATAACCGGAGCATCAACAGAAAAATCCCAGCGTTTCGTGTCCTCACGGTGAAGCGCACGCCGCTGTGCCCTCGCGAGGTTCGAAGGAGTACCACAATTCCCACAAACGACATGAGCCAACAAACAAGTAAAAAAGGCAGCCCGTTCCGACTCTCACCTCAACAACTCCCCATCCTGCTCCTCTGTCGACGGGAAATTCGCCGATCGGTAGGCCCGCAACCCTTCCAGGTAGGCCTTTGCTCCCTCGGTCGCGCCCCCACTCCCCCTCGACTTTCCGATCGCGGTCGCTATCGGTGGGATGAGGGGGAGGGCTCTTCGTACCTGTTGGCCGTCATCGATAAGGACACGATTCAGACGGCGGGCAGCACGGCAGCCCGAGTCAGTGGGGCAAGCGCCGAAGCTACAGTACCACAGTGGCTTTCTCGGACCGACCATCTTCTCGTTCCCGAGGTGAATCTTCCCTCGTGAGGGTTTCACCAGCATGCTTTTCGCCCCCCCCCCCCCGACAGCAGGGTTATGCTGGCCCCACCGCCGCATTTGTATACCGCATTACGTGGCTTTACCTCATCTGCGATCAACCTTCGCGACGGTGACGTCGCGCAGGCCTCACTGAAAAAACGTGCGACGATTCCTGGCCGTTTTCGACGCTACCCGTTCTGCCTGGGCCGCCGAGACGCGGTCACACCGCACGTCGACCCTTCTCGTCGTGACGCGGCTTTAACTATCTGCGGTCGGCCGACGCTCCCTTGGCACCGCCGGGGCCTTATCAAAAACAAATTACGATCAACTCCCACCGTTCACGACGCTACCCTATTTGCTCTTCGTAGCCTAAAACACTTGATCATGACGCTCGACGACGGCAGCGCTTACCATGCGCCCAATGCGTGGTAGACGTCCTTGCGGCCGCTGTTATGATCTCGCCGTGCGTTTTCTCAGGGCAAATTATTGTCGCCCCATAAGGCCGACAAGCCACGCACCCGATAATAGTCACTGAATTCCGTGCTCCGCTCAACTACAGGAACTCGATGAAACACCTTATCTCGCTACCACCAAAGAAAACAGTGAGAGCAAAAAAGCACACGACAGCGATCCCAAAGGAACGCAAGAGAGCAACTCACAAGAGTCTCGAATTTAAGGTTGTCGCTCCCGGCCTCCCGCGCAAACCTCTGCTGCCCGAGCATGAACATCTTGTCCATCAAACTTCGCCTCTCTGCCTCCCCCCACCCTTCATCCGCCACTCTCGCCGCCGCCCCTTCTTCCTCGGCCGCCTCGTCGGCTACGACATTCACCCCGCTGTCTACCTCCGCCTTCGCTGCTGCGGACGCACGATTTTGGAGCGCGTCGGTGTCACCCAGAGGACGCGCGAGCGGCACTGCCGTGGGCACTGGGAAGCCGTACTGCACCATCAACTGGTCGGCGTTCAAGTCTTCTCCGTATGAAATGGTTGCCTTATGCAGAGGGAGAAGGGCGAAGCAGCAATACGAGAAGGGAGAAGGGGGCAGGTCAGGGTTAGTTCGCAAAATCCGTAACTTTTAGACAATGCCTACCGTGAGAAGTGGTACTGAGAGCGGTTCGGATAGCTTTTCGTAGCGGTCGGGCCCGCGAACTTCAAGACGAGCAGTCTATCAAAATATTCTGCGGCAGCGCAGAAAACATACGGAAAAGCGACGTAAAATGCTCCACAACTGCCAGTGCTACAAGGGCATAGCGATGCCTGCAGCTCAAAGCACCGACCAGCAATGCTACACACAAGGAACCACAGTAAGCGACAATTCGGCCGACCCAAGCACATAACGCGTAGATGAAATAAACCACGACGACAACGACGACTACCACCACCACCATCACGCAAACAACACATCCAACACCACCGCCATCAACCTCACCTCTTCGCCGGCGCGTATGTCCCTCATTGCTCGCAGGCGATACACTCCTGGCTCTTCATACGTAAAGTTCGTGCTTGGTGAAAAGCCGTGGTTGGCCATGTCCTAATATTTGGAGAGCGTTTAGTGCAGTAGGGGCGGGTACGTGGAAAGCTCAAGGATGCGCCATGTTTTTTTTCCTTTCCAGCATACACATACTTGAATCGACGTGCACGTTTACACTCGCGGCGAGAACCGTGCACCATACTGATACGAATGCCGACAAAATAGTAGCCAACTCCGCGAGCTAAATGAAGACCACGGAGTCACATTAAGCGCCCGCACACAAACACAGCCTTCGGTAGGGCGACATCGAGCGAGCCCGCGGCCGTGAAGTGCAGCGAGTGGAACATGCGAGCAGTGCGGTGCGGTGCTGTGCGATGCCGTGCATGCTTGCCTCCCGCCGGCAATGGTCCAAGCGTCGATGAAACAAACCCCAGCAAAAGGTTCGTCATAGCTGTGTGTGCGCGGCGCTGTATGTGCGGGCGCCCAGCGGTT
Organism: Alaria marginata; assembly: GCA_037833945.1. Lineage (NCBI taxonomy): Eukaryota > Phaeophyceae > Laminariales > Alariaceae > Alaria > Alaria marginata. The sequence continues at coordinate 7,140 of JBBMKB010119834.1, forward strand.
GACGAACGATTGTTGCCGTGCTAGAGAGCCTAGCGCTTCAGCATTCAGAGCACAAAACAAAAGGGGGAAGCACTTGGTCTCTCTCTCTCTCCCTCTCTCTCGCACACACACAACGCACATGCGCTTTTCTTGTTTCTTACCATGAAAGGAACGAGGGCGAAACGGTCGTCGTTCGATGCAAACGCCCTGCTGCGCACCATGGCGAACGCCCATACGAGCGCCATCGGTGACACATCGCTCTCCACCTCGCCGCTCCCCGCCTCTGCGTCCTTTTTAGTGGCGTAGATGGCGGTTTTGGGATGGGATAACAAGCTCCGCATGAGATCCGGGTAGAGGGAACGTAAGCGACCCACTTGCTTCGCGGCCCGCTTGGCTATCCGGTCGTTGTGCAGTTGTGTCAAGAGACGCTCCGGCAGGCAGAAAGGAACCTTGGGGTTAAACACGCGGGGAAACATACGGAGGAAGCCAGGGTGGGGCAGAGGGGATCTTATCAGAGCGGCTCTTTCTTGGTGTCTTTTTTTGCTTTTTTGCGTCTACTAGCTGCTAGCCGGGCAAAGCCCAGAGCATCGGCATTTGTTTGGTACGATGCGGACAACTCTCTCTCTACCTGGGCTCGTGCGTAGCAGTACCATGGTCATGACAACCAATGCCTTGAGGAGTCCGAGCGGTCCATAACAGGGGTTGATAGCGACGCATCCCCGACACGATAGCACCGGGACTTTCCAGTGCAAGGCCCGCCACGGCGCGACCCACCAATCAAAACCAAAAACAGCAATCAAGCCTAGCATCTCCGTCAGTCAAGGGAAGGTGAGGCGCTCTGCGGCAATACATAACACAACATCACATACCATAGCATAGCATAGCATAGCAAAGCACAACATAGCAACATAACAACACAACCGAACAGCCGCTCGGTGGGATATGAGACTCACCGCGATCGTGTGCGGCTGAGGCAGAAGGCGGCCGTAAACATCCCAGAATTTCCCGCCGATTTGCGGGTCGGACGTTGCCTCGAGCAGGGCCACTGCTAGGCGAACGTCCCAGGTCATCCCACGTGCGAAATCCTCGTCCGAGACCGGGTCCCTCAGGTCTCCCGCGGCTTCCCAGCACATGTCGGTCTGACCGAGCAGACCCTAAGGGTTTTCAGGAGAGCGTGTGGTATGCAGGAAGAGATGACAGCGATGCGTAGAAAAATTGAACATTAATACGAAATGAAACATGAAAAATCGGGTATGTGAGCGCAAATCGAGTGCGGCGGCTCTGGGGAAATCGAATCCTCCCCTCAGTCCAGCGGTGTCCATCGTGTGCGGCGATCAATGACAAAAAACGTGTGCCTGGTACATGATAACTGGTATCAGACGATAAATACACCTAAATATTGAAGCGGGCCGGAATGGGCTGGTGGGGCCCCCAACTTAAGAGATTTAGGGTGAACATCAGCCCGTCACTACTGACTACTATAACGACTGGCTGTATTTCTGGTCGTATATGTATAGCGATCGACAACCGACAGCAGTGTTGTTCGACAGAAGTAGCCAGAACAAGGTTGTGCCAAGCTGGCATTTTAGTTTGTAGCTGCTGTTGTGGGTGGCCATCGCAAATGCTCGACTACTGCTGCTGTACTCGTAGGTCGCGCCTCCTTGCAAGTGGTTCACGTCTGCGACGCTCAGAGCAAGGCCGGCACTTTTTGCGACAACCGCTCCGCACGCAGTGCTCGCGGGAAGCGAGAAGCAAGCAACCGACGTCCGTGGCACACACACCTCGTCCACATATTGCGCGCGGGTCCCTAGAACGCGCGCAAGACCTGTGGAGACAATTTCATATTAATTCGTCGAGCAGCTATTATACCACCAGCCAGTTTTCAGTCGACGCAGACGACGGTGATACACCCTCCTCGGGAAATTGTTCCCCGTAATCTCATGTACCCGCGGTGGCTAACCGCTGCCGTACACGTAGACTAGGCACAAAGCTGGCTGATGCGATACAATAAATAATTGTGCAGCAGCGCAGCAGGTTCTAACGAGCGGATGGGTGGGGTGCAGGGAGGGCACTCACGCTGACGACTCCGTCTCTTGTAGACCACAAGCAGATGTCGGAAGGCACCTCGAGCACAACCTATATCAATAGGCGGGAGGGGCGAGGTGTGCATCGGGACGTTAACGTTACGTGAGGCACAACGTTCGTCGCCGCTCCGTTGAAGTCGCGTATGACACGATCGAGTACGAGAAAAGCATTATGATCTGCAAGGCGAACACGAGCAGCTTACACTGTTCATTATGAAAAATGTATAAACGACAGCTGTCGGCGTAGTAGTCAACTGACTGAAGGTTTTACCACGATCGCCCGCAACAAAAACACCACCAGCTCTCCGGTGGGGATACAAAAATCAATCTAAAATCAATGCAAAACTTGGATATACGAGTACGATACAGATAGTAGTACTGTTTTGCGGGGCCATAATACGCTACACGCCCGAAACCCGGAACCAGCTCGTATGTCGTACGCCGGCAGCGCAACCGCCTCGGCGTGTAGTATGTGACGTAACTGCTATGATACGAGTACACCTTGTGTGCGCCGCCAACTTGATCGTGGGAAGAGGACTCATCAGAGAGATGAACCTGAGATAAACACCTGGTAACATGGTGTGAAAGAGAGACAACCACTACAGATGTGCTACGACCTGCGTTACGAGTGTAAGCCTGCTCTAAGACTACCTTCCCAGCACACAGCAGTAGCAGTGTGGTCGTGTGGCCGATGGTATACCTGGTACTGTACTGCCGTAGGCACAAGAGCATGCAGAGTAGAGAGACACAACCCTCGTAAGATGTGCATACCTCGGCGACAGCTCTGCATCTATCTCTCCATCCACACCTGTCCTTCTTCAACATCATTGTTCGTCACGAGGCCTCTATATCCGCCGCCCGGCACTGCACCCAGCGAGACCATCTTGTCCACTCCCGCGTTGCTGGCCAGCCAGTCGAAGACATCGCTCTCCTGTTCCTCCTTGCTCTTCGTGACCGCCTGAACCGGCCCAACAGCGGCAGCACGGCCACGCCTCTCTCCTCCGTTGACCCCTCTGCCTGTGTTGCTTGTGCTACTCTCCTGGGAGACTCTTAACGACGAAGCAAGCTCCGGACGGAAGGTGGTCACAGGCACAAAGGATAAGCACAAGTCGAGGCCAGCCAGGCCCAGCAGGGCTGTCCCAGCCAGTGTATACGCCATGCTAAAGCAGGTGGAGCGGTGGAGCGCCGGCTGTTCTACAAAGGGTTTCACAACATGATTCGAGGCGTTATTTGACGGCATGCAAACAATACTCTAGGCTAACTACAAGTAGTCTGTCCCCGGGTGCAGTTAATTGGGCCGCATTTTCCCCGACGAGCACTGGTACGCCTGGCCGACACACAACAGTGCTGACTGCTGACACTCACTGGGCTGGGGCTGTGCGGAAGCTATTCTTACTACTGTAGGTGTTCCTGTGATGATAATCAATGTGCGAGCGTTGCCATCGCTCGTTGTCACCCCTCCGCACCCTTCGACTTTGGCAACTAAATGGAAGACAGATTCAAATCTGAGACGTCATCGTCGCACGTGTTCTCCATCAGCGGGAAGGATGGTGCTCGCTACGGACAGCGATGTCGATACCGGTACAGAGATCGTCGATACCCCCGTGTTGTCGTGGAAGCCTCCATGGGAAAGAAGGCGAGAGACGAGTGGGATGCTGACCGGCGTGCAGTACGATACTGGTGCGATGGACGCATTTTTCGAGCATCGACCGGAGCGGGCGTCGGCAAGATTTGCACAGGTACGTACCCTGCACGTACTCGTAGGTACTCTGTACGGAGGACACCTCTTTGCTCAAACAAACGACGCAGTACAGCAGTATCAGAGGCCAGAGGCACCTCGGGCACGTATCATACTTGCGTGCCTGGGGGGTTGAGTCTCTATGCGTTTATAGTTCCGGAAATCAACTGATGCTCCTCCCGATGGCACTATCATTAGAGCACTGCCTCAGGAAATGCCTCAAGATCTGACATCGCATGGCAGGACCAGGTGTGTCGCAGCATGATCAAACGTACCGAAGACGACAAAGCTACTTATCAATACGTACCAGTACGAAAGTTTCTCCGTATCTTGCTTGCTACATGAACAGATCGTCCTTGAAGCTGGCGGTGCGGTGCTGGCTTTGGCCTCGGACGAGCTGGCGAACAAAATCTTCGACGTTGGCTTGAACGCAAGCGGCAGCGGCAGCGGCAACGGCGATGGCGATATCGACAGACCGGCGGGTGGCGCTCCCGGGCACATTCGACGAGCCGTCACGCGGCTGGGGCCTAACTTCGTGAAGATCGGACAGGCACTGGCTTCAAGGCCCGATTTGGTGGGGGAGGCCATCGCCGGAGAGCTGCTGCTTCTGCAGGATGCGATGCCTTTTTTCTCGCACGAGATTGCGAGGGAGTTCATCCGCGAGGTGAGGCCTTGCTCTTGGCGGTACTGTGCATGATGCCCTGTGGTTGTGGTGCATATGTTCGAGTAGTAGAGGCCGTTAGGCGGTCGAGTAGTAGAGACCGTTGGGCGGTCGAGTAGTACAGACCGTTGGGTGGTTGAGTAGTAGTGACCGTTGGGGGCCACTAAAAAAAAGGTGCTCTCGCGTTGATCTACGCGTAGCGTGGCGCAAGCCGGGTACGCATCATGAGCAGCAACAGGTGTCGAATACATGTACCGAAACATACCGGTAAGAGACGGACAGTGTGTGACACGCGTTTACACTTCGTGGCGTATTTCTGTGTCCTCTCTTCGGCTGTCCCATTCAATTTGCGTCGTCGCAGTTGTTGAGGGCCGTCATCAACTTTCGGTCGTTGCGTCGAATCGCAGGCCCTCAGACACCACTGTCCTTCCTACCAGTATGTACGAAGGCATTCCTACTGTTCCACCTTGTTAACGATACTACCGTATACACGAATGCGCTTGTAAACCAGCACCCTGTTAATAGAACGCTTGTAAACCAGCACCCTGTTAATAGAACGTCGGTCATCCCCGGCTGCCGCGCTTGGCCATCAGCACACTACCCCCACTGCCGAGAAAGCGACGTGTGGACGTTTCTGCTTCCGCCTCTTGACAGGAGCTTGGAGCTTATCCCGAGGATGTTTTTGAAGGCATGGGGGACACCCCGGTGGCTGCTGCGAGTCTGGGCCAGGTGCGGTTCTTGGGTTTCGGTTGTCTTTACGTACACCTGATGGCGTGTCGTTTCGGCGGCTTCACGATCCACTCTCGACTTTCTCCTGTCCAAGCGCTCGCACTACTATTTTCCCACTAAAAAACCAATGGTAGTGTCCCCCTTCGAACCTGTCATCATGCCAGGTAGTTAAATCGAGCCGCTGCCGACGCACCCGTGCCGGCCTGCAGCCCCGCCAGGACATTCCCTCGCTTCCCTCTGTTCTTGACGGCTCGCATCGCTTGGCACAACGGCCATGGCCATGGCCATGGCCGCCGGTAAAACGACCCCTTTGAAGCAGACGGCCGTTGAACAAAAACTATCGACGCTTGCGCACGACAAACGACGCTTGTTGCAACAAGCAGCCCTTCCTTGTGCACCCTCGCGGCGGTGTGCGCCCTTGCGGTGCTGTCGCCCGTCAACAGGTTTACAAAGCCTCGATAGGTGGGAGAGCGGTGGCTGTTAAGGTGCAACGGCCGGACTTGCTCGAGGCCGTTGCCCTGGACTTCTACCTGGCGCGCGGTGTCGCCGCCGCCATCATGCGTCTGACGCAGAGCCCGATGTTCTTCGGAGGGCGGGTGGAAGTTCGGAGCGACCTGGTCGCTGCGGTGGATGAGTACGGCTCGAGATTGTTCGAAGAGTTGGACTACCGGAAGGAGGTGAAGGCCGGAAGAGAGGCACAACCGAAGGGGGAGGGAGGAGAGATGGGGAAGGGGGGGGGGGGGGAAGATAAGCACAACGGAAGAGAGAGGGAGGGGAGAGGGGGCACGAAGTGGAGGTGGGGGTAGGGGGATCTGTTATGCATGGTTTGACCACTTAGGGGCGTTTGAACCGTTGCCGTTGCGTGCCCTAAAGAAATGGCACAATCGGGGTTGCAAGGTCGGGAGGCCAGAAAGCAATAAATGGCAGGACCCGTCCCTTTAAAGACGGTATTGCTTTTTTAAGGGGTCATCGGTCACTCTTCAAGCCTCGGGCGCGAGTAGGCCGCGGGGTAGAGCAAGAAAAGAGAGTTCGCCCCGCGTTTGCGATCACCCCCCTGTCTTGTTTAGAGCCGCCCGCGGTCACGCTGTGAGTACCGTTTGCAAGCAATTTTTCTCCTGGATTGTTGTAGGATGTATCGGGGCTTTCAACTCTTGGTTGGAAATACTCTGACTGCTCGCCCCGATGAAACGCGCGACGCCGCTTCAATGCCAGGCGCAAAACATGGTGCGTTTCCGGGACCTGTACGGAGCCATGCCGAGCGTAGTGGTGCCGGAGGTTCTGCTTGAGTTTAGCGGGAAGAGGGTCATCACCTCGGAGTGGATCAACGGAGAAAAGGTGATTTTTGATGTGGCATATACGGACCATGTCCGCGGCCGATACCAAAGGAAAACTGCGTGATTTGGGTGCGTTGGCTGTTGGGGCTTTTCAAAGCTTTTGGGACGAATTACAACGTTTCGATATTTTCCCCTGGTGTTTGTGCTGAGGGCTAAGGAAAGGCGGCGTGACAAACATGGCGGGGGAGAGGAGGTACCCGTCGTTGAGGGCGACGAGTGTGTCCGATGTGTTGCGCTTCACCGCGGAGCGCGTTTTATACCAGGTATACAGTAAGTCGGGCTCATCATTCGTTATTTCCACGCGCCAATATCAACACCGCTTAGTGTTCGCGAGAGTGAACCGCCGTACATAAATGCACACTGTGACGAGTATGAGAAAAGTCATGTAGGCCGTGAACGCCCCCCCCGCCCGCAGCAAACTGCGACTAGTTCACGTATCTGTCCTTGAAACGACCGCTCCTCGTCATGCTCACAACAACATTGCCAGCGTCAGAAGACAGCCCCAGCGCTAGTCAAGACGGCCCCCGCTGTGCATGCTCTGAACGTATCCCCGACCATCTACACCTTAATACTTGTATCACTGCAAAAAATAGTTGACACTAATTCCACAACAAGTTTGTCCCCAAAACTGTGGAGGCACGTGCTAAAGGGGTTAACGCCTCATTTTTTGTGCTTCGCATTGACAACAAAAGCTGGTGGACGATCAGGCACAAGTGAGTCCGGTGGACCTGCCCATCCTGCGCGTGGGCGTCGACTGCACGCTAACGCAGCTTCTCGACAAGGGCTTCCTGCATGCGGTGAGCTGGGTCGTTTTTCACCTCGTGCCTCGGTACCCCTACGGTTACCGTTCGTTCGGCAAAATGACCCCCAAAAAATGTGCGCACACTCCCGGGTGAAATTAGTCCATTTCAATTCAGTATTTTGTGAAAGGATGATACTCCTTGCGATAGACATCTGCCTCCCCCTCCCCCTGTCGCCTCCATACTATTGTTTGATATTTTCCACGTACCGTTCGAAATGAAGTTGTCATGGCCGCATTTGTTGCTGGTGCCTCTACGAACCCAAAAGGACTCAAAAGTTCACAGAAGGCACAACCATGCCCCTCTCCGAGCGCCAGTCTTGTCATACCCTTCCCCCCTGCCCCTTCACTCGCGGCCTGCTTTTTGTCTTTCCTGCTATTTTCAAGGACCCTCACGGCGGCAACTTGCTCAAGACGGCGGACAAGAGACTGGCGTACTTGGTGAGGGTTGATGAGCGGGTCGGAGGCGGTAGCAGGCATGATGACCGACCCACCCGTATGACCTTCTCGGCTCCTGAAAAATGTTGGCTGCAGATGAGGTCTTGCGAGAAACAAGCAGGCTGGAATTTTGGACCCGAAAAACGAATTGAACGGGTTTTGTTTTCCCCAAATGCCGTAGAGAACAACCCCCCTCTCTCTCGCTCTCTCTCTCTCTCTCTCTCGAGTGTATTTGTGTGTGTGAAATCTACGAGAAAGGGCGCGCTCGCCGGAAGATAGTTGTTGTTGCAGGTAAGGGGCACGAGGCTCAGCCGCTGCGCTTCGAGGGGTTAAACCCCTTTAGAACTGCAACCACGTTTCGGGCGCAAACTACTTGAAACTAGAGTTCCGCTATTTGTTGCAGTGTGGTGAAAGGGTTGACGACTGCGTCATCTTGCGAGGCGTGGGGCTGTGTGCGGCGTGATATCTGCGAATAGAGTAGCCTACCTTTTTTTATTGGTTAGAGCTGCCGCCGCTCGAGTGAACGATAGTTATTTATGTTTCTTGCCTGCTATCGCACGGGCAGGACTTCGGCTTGGTAAGCGTGATTCCGCCGGGAGTCATGGACGCTCTCATCTGCGCGACGGTCTACGTGATGAACAGGTGAGAACGGGAGGCTTTCCCTTGTTGCAGTGGGCAGAAGCGTGCATCTCATTTCGCAGTGGGCAGGGGTATGCTGCCAATAGTAGCCGTGTCGCGCTGCGTGACTGTCCTCGACGATGACGAGCGTAAAATGGTTGGGATGGCGTGCGAAGACCACCTACGGCAGGCCAATGAATAAGCTATACTTTTTAGACAACCCGGCTAGACCGACACAACATGCAGCTTGATTTTGGGTTCAGCCGCTTGATATTTCCATCAACCATTGACATCTGGGCCCCTGGACAGCAAGGCAGCAACACGTACCTCTCTAGTATATTGAAAACGTTTTTTTTTTCTCTCAGGGAAGGCGCCTTTCTATTACAATTATGTGGTTAACATGCCTTTCTGTTCCGTATTTCTCGCGCACGACCACAGCGCTTGTACTGTACCAGGGGTACTGCTGTATTTTTGTATGCCCCTGGAGAACGACGTGCGATTTTCTGGCCGGCAAGTGGATCTGAGACAACGGATCCACCAATGCACGGTTTTTGACGAGGGGTCCCAAATAGCATGTTAGTCTGGCACGGCGGATCTACCACACACATGTCGGCGAGGGCCGTTATGGCAGGTATCGCGCACCTCCTTCCAAATCCCAACGTTTGCGGCCGCCACAGTCGATTGACCGACCCCAACCCAACCCCACCCGGCAGGGACTACATCGCCCTGGCCAAGGGTTTCCCCGCGTTGGCGTTGATGAGCGAGGGCGATCTCTCCGACGATTTCGGACCGTTTGCCTCGGCGCTGGAGGGTGCTCTTGACCCTATCGTTACAGATTTCCGACTGCAGATGGTGCGTATAATACGCTCGCGCCGCGGTTTGGCCTTAACGATAATAGAGCACGCGGTAGTGGTGTAGATGCGGGATGCTTGAGGTAAGTTTTAACCCCTTTACAAGTGCACCGTCGTTTTTTGCGACAAACTACCCTGAAATGGTGTGGGAAATCTGTAGCAGGAGTAAAAGGGAGGCCTGGTGGGTGGAGAAGGCCCTTCACCCGGGTCAGTGAGCAAGTCTCGAGATACTTTGAAGGGGTGCGTTCGCTCGTCTCTGAACGATAACACGCCTCATCACGGTGTTCTGCTACGTTTCCTGAAATGGTACCAATGACTCAATGTGTTTTCCTCCGTCTGCGTGTTACTTATACACTCCGACAATGTGCTACGCTCTAACTTCGTTTGCGCGTCGCCACACACCCACCGACTCCGTCTTGCGCCGGGCGTGTCAACTGTGTCAACGTTTAGGGGTTGGACGGGGGCTTCGGCGACGAGGCCCCGTCGGGATCTGAGCGCGTGGCGTTCGCCCAGGTGATCGACCGCGTCTTCCTCCTCGCCAGGTCTTTCAACTTTTCAGTACCCCCCTACTTCATCAGCAACGTCAGGGCGTTGGGTAAGTTGGCGTGCATGCTCAACAATGTGTATGTGTCTGTCGGCGCTGCAGTTTTGGTGTTATCATGGCTTTGAAGTCGGGGTGGTGATGGTGATGGGGATGGTGGTGTGGTGGTGTGGTGGTGGTAGTGGTGGTGGCGATGGTGGTGGTGGTGATGGTGGTGGTAATGGTGGTGGTGGTGGTGGTGGTTGGACATGAGGCGCACAGGCAGGCACCGGTCGGTTGAAAGGAGTTTGCTCTCTGCCACGGCGTTGGCGTGGGTGGCGTATTATACCGTGTCGGTTCGATGGCCGATTGCTGCTTGCGGCCATGCAAGCGAAGGATGCACTGTAGGTTGCCGCGAAGAATCTTTGCTGCTACCGTCGGGTGGATGCCGTGCGGTGTGGCAGCGCATCCCACCCGTCGGCCGAGGGGGACTCGCGAAACATCGCGGGAAAATCTGTACATAGTAGACAGCAGTACAGCTTTACGGCGTCAAGTTGCCAACGACGGGAGTTCAACGACTCGGAGTGGCAGTGCCAGGGGAGCTCGCGTGGATCCCTCCGAGCAAGCCCCTCCTCTGGAAGGATTTTTGCTGTAGGGGTTCCCCGGCGTGCCCTCTGCACCACCTCTTAACCGCTGCAAAAGTAATTCCAAGTTGTTTGCCGCCCAAAGCGAGGGTGCAGCGTTACGACGAAGCGTTTCCGGGAAGGCGGGTGATGGGCACCCCGTTGACCCTTTTACTTCAATGCAAAATGATCCCACTCTAATTCCAACTAATCTTGTCCCCGGAACGCGCGTGCATTCATAAAGGGCTTCACGTGTTAACCCGGGTATATCTTGGAACCTTCCGGACCATCCGGTGCGCGGAGGATCGATCGGCGCCAATAAATGGAATGTACTAACCACGAAATGGTCTTCCACGTTTTTTTCTCGCTTGGGGCACACCGTGCAGGTGAACTGGAGGGACTCGCGATGACGGCAGACCCAGGCTTCAACCTGATATCGGTGGTCTACCCGTACGTGTGCCGAAGGCTCCTTTCCGACCCGAATCCCGCCCTGAGAGCGGCTCTGGAGGACTTCATCATAGCGGAAGACGGGTCGCTTCGATGGTGAGATCGGCGACGAGATCCATGCACGCCACGTGCATGCCGCGAGAGCCCCGAGCTTTTTTTTTGTTTTCTGTGTTGTGCGTGTTTCCTTGCCCTTTTTTGGTTACGGTTGATATGGCATGCTTTACTTCAGGCATCATGGCTTTGTGGTGATGTGATGCTTGAGATGTTGTGTTTTTGTTTTGCTCTTTGGTATCTCATTTTTGGTGATTAAGCTTGAGATTTCGAGAGTTTATTATTGGTGGGTGCGCTTAAGATATCATGGTGTACGGATGCGCTTGAGATAGCATGCTTTGATGCTACGCTTAAGACTACAAAATACAACGGACGGCATTCCCCAGACGGCTCTGGGTCGGTTTCGGATTTGGAATTTGTCTTGGTCCTTCCAGATGTCCAGCTGTATTTCGGTTTTGAACCAGATCCCCCCTGTCCCTCTCCAGAACAGGAGGTGACCACCTAGTGCCGTTTCTGACTCGTTCTCTCGCACACCCTCCTGCTGCTGTAGCAGCTGCATTTGCGCCCCCCCCCCCTAAACTCTTTTATCGGCGTTTCGCACCCCCCCCCGCCTCGTTAGTGTCACATTTCCGTGCGCTACGTAGACCGGTACAGATACACCCGCTGTACGGACAAAGCACGAAAAAGGATGAGTTTGTCCATGGTCGCAATTACGGCCTCCGCAAACGCACTTACGGACAAAGCGCGGAATATTGTTGGAGGTGATCAGGCGTGTCTAACTGCTGCTCTGCGTTGTCTGCCTCTGCCGTGCCCTGCTCATCCATGCGCCCTTCACCGCTACAATACGTCCGTCCTTACCGGACCGAACGGAAAGGGAGTTGGTGGAAGCCCTGATGAGGGACTCTAACACGCTGGACGAGCGAGTCGGAGCAGGGGGAGAAACGAGGTGCGTTTCTTGCGAGAACAACGACCTTAGACTAATTATATATTTTTGAGCCGTGTTACGGTAGAGGGGGGGTGGAGGGGGGCGCTGTTAGGCCTAGTTTTTCTTACTGCCGGGGCTCCTGAACTATGCTAAAGAACTACCCAGTACCTTTGTTATATCGTGGGTGTTTCACCACTTAGTGTATTTATTCGATGTATTCCTAGCGCGAGTGATTATTCATCGAGTTGCGCGTACCACTATTTTCGAAGTCGGTTTTGGTATAGAGCTCCTAAATGTCAGGAGGTTCAGAAATAACAGGTGCATCCTCACCGTGCCGTATGTATGTACTTTACCAGTTGTCATCGACGGCAGGAGGCGTGCTCACGAGCGGGAGCTGTCCTGTCCGTTCGCACGGCTTGCTGCAGTGGCGTTTCGACTGCCCTGCCAGTGCCTCCTGCTGTCTGTTTGTTTGTTCCCTGCTGCCACGGGTTACGTAGTTGATTGCGAGAGCTGTACTTGACCGATTGCGGCAAATCCGGCCGGGTCATCGCCGCCGTGTATGTTCTTGGTCTTGGTCGGCCGGCGTGCATGACCGCACGTCGCCGCTTCTTCGGAAGAGCCAGCGATCTCGACTGCTACGGCTTCTAGTTGGCCTGCACGGTGCGGGATTTTTTGTTGACGGGCTACGGATCTCTGGAAGTTAGTTTTTCTCTTGTTTCAAACAAGCGTGGTACGCCCCGAACAAGTAAAGTCGTTATGATTTGGAGAAATATTATTTATTTGGGGAAGATGCTTACAAGCAGTAAAGTGGAGGGGACCCCCCCTTAGGCGGGTTTTTTGTTTTCGTACCTCTCCGTGCTGTTGCTCAGCGATCAGACCGTCGATGTACTACTACAGTAGTAGTAGTAGTGAATCTGGTACCTCACTGCGCCGTTGCTCAGCGATCAGGCCGTCAATCTACAGCGGTCGTGCTGCTGTATTGTTCGCCCTACCTGCCCGAGGTTGCCGCACATCACAATTTGCAAGTGTATACGCTCCCGAAGAGTTACAGATACATCTATAAAAACGAAAACGTACACCCGTCCCATACTTTCGTGTTTTTTTTCTTCTGCACAGACAAGCCCCTCTCGACCTCTCCCTGGAGTTCATCCTGTCCGTGGAGGGAGCCTTCGTCAGACGCGCGGTTGTGTCCGACCTGAGGAACTCGGCGGTTTCCTCCCTGAGAAAGTTCCCCAGCATTTTCCTAGGCCGGCGACCCTCCTCGAAAACGCCTCCGCCCTCTTCCGCTACTGCTATTAGAAAAGAAAGCGAGCGGGGCTCGGCGGGCGCTGTTGCAGTTCTCGAAGGGGACGAGGGAGCGGTTAGGGGTAACGTGCCCGGGGGAGATGCTACGGCGCGAGAGGCATCGCGGCGGCTGCTGAGGGGGAGGGCTTTAAGGGAAGCGCGTCGCAGGCCGGGTTTGGTGGCCCGCGTCGGCTTTTCGATCGTGGCGGCGGCGGGGAGAGCGGTGGGCGCGGTGAGTAT
>JBBMKB010119945.1:0-20453 GCA_037833945.1 Alaria marginata
GAACTCGACTCGACCCGCGAGATTTCGAAAACCTCCCGACCCGACCGACGGGCCGGGTCACGACCCGTAAAAAACTCGGAATATTTCCCCCGTATTTTTCAGGCGTGTTTTTTTTTGCGCGGTTACTTCTTGTGTGAGCGCCTGTATGCAGTGGTGCTTGCTTCACGCTTTCCTCTCATATACACGTTGAACGCAAGCTCTTTTATACTTTAGACTAGGTATTAGTATGGCACATCTTGGCCAACCTATTTCCTGACGGACGGGTCCCTCCTTATAAACCAAAATCGTCGGAATATCGTTTTTTGTTTTTGCAAAAATGTTGTTTTGTATACCTGGGTCACGGGTGGTTTTTGTTCATCGGCTTGCCCTTTCAGTTTTGCTCAATAACAGTTTTTGGGGTGAAGTATATAGCGTCTCCTTCAAACATCAAAAATGAATAATTAAGTTCGCGCCCCCCCCCTATACTATAAGATTTGTTTTCTGTGATCACAGCGGTCCCGTTTATTTTTAGAGTTCCTTCAAACACCAAAAATAAATAATCAATTCCCCCACCCTTATATAGAGTTCCTCAAAAGCGAGGAGCTCCAGAAAAAACCTAGTGCACCTCTACAGTGGCACGTGTATTTTTTTCATTTTTTGTTCATTTGTTTTTCATTTGTTTTTCCATTTTTTTTTCGTACTTACGGTACGGCGGGCACACAAAAGTCCTATACTAAGTAAATGACACGTAGAAAACCCCGAATTATACCCAGAGGAAATCAAGAAGTTCGGGAGGTGTCATACTGAAATTGTTGTTCAGCGCACCGCCTCCAAAACCTGAAACCCAGCGTCGGCCAGTTTTTCCGTTTCTTACGGAAGGCATAGAAACAAACACGAACAACGAAGTTCGGAGCGATTCGATCTCGGCGAGCGCACGCGGCTCCTGCTTCGGATGTAAGGTAGCGGCTCGAATCATTTTTGTGTGTTCTGTGCGTTTTTGGTCACCGCCAAATGGAAACGAAAACGCCGTGGGTGCGTGCCCACTTAGATTCATGCTGCGACGTGTTCTACGATAGAGGTAGCACTTTTTGGCGTGTTTGTTTCTCGATGACGGGGCTCCTTAAACCCAAAACCGTCGGAATGTCATTCTATTTTTGCAGTGGGCTTTTTTTGTGTAGATGGGCCACGGGTTTGTTCATCGGATTTCAGTTTCAGTTGGCTCAAAATCATTTTTTCGGTGAGGTATAGAGCTCGCTCCTCAAGTGAGGAGCTTCAGAAAATAACGATGAACCTCTATCGTTAGATGTGTCCTGCAACTACAGGAAACCAAATCCACACTTAACCCCGAGCGATTTGCTGCACGCAAACCACGAGGGGGTGATGTTCGAAATTGGTGATTAACCCATTAACTACTGCAATGATGAGACCATACTAACTCCAAGACCTTTTTCTCCAAAATCGAGCAGGTGGTCGCGAAGATGGAGGCCGCGATGCAGACAGGGGGGGCGGGGATCACGGGCAAGCAGGAGGAGGTCAGGCGGGCCCTCATGTTCCCATAGGAGGGGGAAGGGAGCTTTTGATTTCCTCCCACAGCGCCTGCCTTCAACTAAGAATAAGAAATAGAGAAACCACACCAGGCTGGATTTCTTATCTGAAAGTTTCGATCCCGGCACCGAAATAAGAAATCGGGATATTGGCCTTTATTGGCCTTATAGGCAGGAGGAGGTTTGGCGGGCCCTCAGGTTCCCGCAGGGGGGGGAGGGAGCTTATAACTTCCTTCTACCGCACCGGGCTTCAATTAACAATAAGAAACCTGGGTATTTTCCCATAGGCAAGCTCTATTTTCTTGTTCTTCTTGGAGAAAGCGTGCGTTCCTCGGGGAGTTTGTCGCGAAGATGAAGGCCACAGCTTTGACAGGAAGGGGGGAGGGGGAGGGCACCGCCAAGAGCGAGGAGGTCAGGCGGGCCCTCATGTTGCCATAGGAGGGGGATATCATCACTTCCTCCTACGTACAGTACTGGCACCCTATACTACGAATAGGAAACCGAGAAATTATTGCAGGCTGGGTTTCTTACTTGAGAGTTATGGTCCCGGTATCCCGGTAAAAAAACCGGGTGTTGGTCTAGGCAGGAAGGACGTAGGCGAGCTCTCGTGTTCCCATATAGGGGGGGGAGGGAACTTATCACTTTCTCTTACGGGGCCGGCCTTCAAAATAAGTGGAAGAAGCACCGACATACCTGTCCAGGAAAGACTTATGCCTTACAAACGAGGGCGTGTGTTCCACACAAACTTACACAGGGCGCGAGAGGTCGCCCACGAAGCCCTGTGGTCTTGGGTAAAGTACTCTCAAAATTCATTTTTCGCCCGTTGGGAGACGATCGAGAGTTTTTGTCTCTGTTTCCGACACACCAGTCGCCAATCATATTTTTAACAGCAGCTTGGTTTCTGTCTCTGTTTCCGACACACCAGTCGCCAAAACATATTTTTAACAGCAGCTTGATCGGCGCCCGCCACACATCACCGGCGGTAGTGCGAGCACTCTACACCAAGGGTGGGTCGGAGCCTCTAACGAGCTCGCCACGGTCAGATCTCACGACGCTGTCGTTGATTTCGTCGAGCGAAGCATGTCGACTGCTGATCGCACCCCATATGATACGAGCACATACCGCTCGTACGCTGGCTACCATCCGTATGATACGAGAACGCATCGCTCGTCTTAGAACATAGAAGGCTGCTGTAGCAGCAGCAAAACCTGTTTTTCTACCCCACATCTACACAGGAGCACCCACACAGCGCCCACATCGTCCTTCCCTCGCTCCCCCCACTACCACTACGGTACGTACTGTTGACCACGCCCCGTATGATACGAGCACACACGCTCGTACTGCTGATCATGTATGATACGAGCACAGACCACTTTTTTGATAAACTGGGCTATTTTAGGGCGAGGACGTGAATTATATTTAGAGAGTTAGGCCGCATTTTTGAAACTGCCAACAAATGATTTTCATGTTCTTGTTCACGAGTTCAACTTTGTTTTTGGCGCACATCATCCCCACAGTTGTACGGTACGTGCTGTTGTTGTTGGTGTGGATTGTGGATAGGTACACCTTGTACGTACGTACGCACGTACATATATTTGTGTGTGCTGTGCGACGTATAATACGTACAAGTACTCACACTTATCTCTATGATACCTACGTACTACCACCACTGCTGCTGCAGTGCTTACCACAACAACAAACAACGACGTACTCTTTGGAAGCAGCCAGCCCCCCCCTCCCCCCACCCTGGCCATCTATACATTATACATATCTACCCGAGTGTGGCTTAAACAATCCAGTGCATAGCCGGGTACCCCAGAGTATACCACGTTATGCAAACGATCAAGCACTTCTTGAGTAGGGTGTACACTCTACATTTGCCCGGGTATTTACTTGAGCATGACCTAAACAATCGGATATGGTACCCGTCCTCCCCAGAGTATACTAGCGTATACAAACTATCAATTATTTCTTGAGCAGGGTATCTACTCTACGAGTACCCGGGTATCTACCCGACTACGACCGGAACAGCCAGATGCAGCACCCGGGTAAGCCAGATTATATCAGCGTATACCTACTCGAGCGTGACCTGAAGAAGCATATATGGTACTCGGGCACGCTAGAGTATACCATCGTATACAAACGTACAGGTATTTCTTGAGTAGGGTACAGAATCTGCGACTACCCGGGTATCTAACCAGATATTACCCAAGCAACCAGATGCGGTACCCGGGCATTCCACGGTATACCACGGTATGCAAACGATCAAGTATTTCTTGAGTAGGGTATGTACTCTACGGTTTCCCGGGTATCTACCCGAGTATGCACTAAACAATCAACTGCGGTACCCGGGTACCGCAGGGTATACCAGCGTATGCAAAGGATCAATCATTTCTTGAGTAGAGGGTACAAACTCTACAGATACCCGACAATAAACCAAAGTATGACCTAAACAATCAAGTATGGTACCCGGGAACCTCAGAGTATAAATACCCTACAAAACACACCTGGTCCAACTTTATGTCTGGCCAAGGCTACGGTAGGGGGACCCCGAGGTCAATTCTCGGATTGGACACCATGCTACAAACGATACATTATATCTGTATATAATAGGGTATATATCCACTCTGCGGGTACCCAGGTATCTACCCGAGTATGGCCGAAACATCCAGGTGGGATACCCGGGTACCCGAGAGTATGTATCTACTGAGCACACCCTTGCAAACTCAATATCTGACCGAGGTTAAGGTAGGGGGGGTCCCTTTCAGGGCTCCTTTTCCCCGCTCAGAGCCACTCGAGCACGAGGCTGTTTATAGACTTTTCTTTTGCGCGATAAGCACGACCACCGCCGTGGCAACATCTTTTGCTCCGCTCCGCAGCGCCAACAAATGATTAGGAGTCCTTATTTTCGCATGAGTGACCCAAACCCGGTACCGTAGTGACATGGGGCGCACCCCCCCCTGCTTGCAGTCAGTCTTCAAATGCCAGCGTAGATACTCGTTGTGCTTCGCACCCCACAGACAGACGCGTCCAGCACAATGTGCTTACTCTCGTACCTTTTACGTATATATCGGAATCTGTGCCGACAATACAGGTTTTTGTTGTACGTAGTCCATCTTTTTCTTGGCTTTACGGTGATATAGTTTGCCTACTATGTGTAGTTCTTGCGTGATGTACCACCTGCGTTTTCGCTGCCGGGGTCAGCGCCCTCTTGCCATCGCATCTATTTGTCTCTCGACGTTCCGGCGCGCGGGGTGTGTGTGGGGTTTGGTTGAGGCTCAGAGTTCCCAGTTCCCCAACCAACCGCAGTTAGTTGCTTCGGCTCAGCCTGAACAAGCGTTGTGAGGAAGAGGGTCCATCCTGCTTGATTTTGCGGCGTTTGTACCGACTATGTACCCCGCATGTAAAATAATGAGGCCTTCAGGGGAACTTCTGTCATCGTTGCACCCCTTCCAAACAACCACACGCGGAACCTGCTTTTGACCATAGTAAATGGGACGTACGGTACACACAAAAACCTACATATTTACCTATTTTTACTCACAATATTTGGTCCTATTTTACATGGTCCCCCGTAATACAGTACCCCACTTGGTACAATATCATCGTTGGTTTTGTCACGGCCTCTCTTGCGAATTCTCGTTTGTCGTTGGCGTTTGGGTGCTAGTTCTGTGTTTCGTAGTTTTCCCTTGATTTTTGTCGGCACCGATAACGCCTCCACGGCAAGGAAACCCCCTGAGCCCCCTCGAAGCAAAGGCACAGTCCCCGCTGACCGCCAAGGCAGCGGAGTCCAAGGGAACTCCCCTGCCAGTGGCTACCCGAGCCTCGACTCGCCACCCGAGCCTCGACAGGGGCAATTTTGGATGAAGTTTTTTTTCTGACGACGGGGCTCCTTAACAGACAAAACCACCCAGTACCGCCGGAATCCCATTTGTTTGTGGCTTGCGGTTGTTTTCGTTGGGCATGGGACTGTTACTTGATACCGTGGGAATCCCATTTGTGGTTTGCGACTGACGTGTGCTACTTTAGACTACCGGTAGGTATTAGTATACTGTAGCATTGTTTTGGCTACAATGTTTTCTGAATGACGGGGCTCCCTAACCCAAAAATTGTCCGAATGTCGATCGGATTACACTTTCGACGCATTCTACATTAGAGGTGTTAATAGTGTTAATAGTGTTAATAGCACCATTGTTTTTTTAAAGCTCCTCATTTGAGGAATATGATATTACTCTATACTATTAGTAAGTGATTTTGAGAAAACTGAAAGTGCAATCCAATGAAACAACCCGTGGCCCATCATCTGTACAGAAAAAGCATGTATGTGGCGAAAATAGAATGACATCCCGACGATTTCGAGTTAAGGAGCCCCGCCATCCTGAAAACAAAAACACCGAAACTGCTACCTCTATCGTAGAACGCGTCTTTTGCAGTTTGAGCTGTTTGTACATCCAGGCCATGGGTGTGTTTGTTCACCGGGTGGCACTTTCAGATTAATTACTCAAAGCCAGTTTGTGGGCGAGGAATAGAGCTCCTCATGTGAGGAGCCCCCGAAAGAAAAGGGCTCACATTTACCGTAGCCTGTTGGGCATGGGCATGGGATTGCTCAAGCTACGGTAAAAGGTAAGCCCTTTTTTTGTTGGGCATGGGATTGTTCATCGGGTTGCACTTCCACTTCTTCTCAAGAGTCATCCCACGGTAGGGGTTGCACTTTTTGGGGTCAAACGTTCCTGACCGGCTGAGCTCCCCAAGTGAGGAACTACCGGTTGGTAACATAATTTGACGAGTGAACTTGTTTGAGGACTAGCTCATACAAGTGTTTGTCGGGTTGCGCGAAACAATATCTTCAAGATCGTGTTTCGAGTGAGATATTGAGCTCCTTACGTCTGGAGCTCAGGAACTTCTGCTGCAAACCCTACCGTGGGATGACTCTCAAAAGTCAGTTTTTTTGTGAGGTAAAGGGCGCTCATCCAGTTACCATTAGCCTAAGAAACGCTAGGCTCTACCATACCTCTCTTTCGTTGCATGGGTCCCTAGACAACGCCGCTCGCGCTTTCCGCGGTGCGGACTGCCCACTCGCGTCTGGTCGAGTGTTTCCGTCCCACCCCGCGGGCTGCACCAATAGCTACATTTTAGAGAACCATCGTTCGGGACCCGGAACCTCCGGCCTGTGCACCTCTCAGTGAAACTAATCTGGCTTTCCCCGCCATGCCTACCCTGTAGCTCGGTTGGGCCCAGCTCATCCACACCACATCAAGACACCTGCTGCGATGAAAGGTGCACCATTTTGTTTCTGATGGGTCCTCACTTGAGGAGCTGGTGTAACTCCTCCCAAAAATGGATGTTATATAAAAATAAAAGCGCTATCACATATGTTTCCGACGAGAAAACCCCATGGTCTAGGTATAAAACGAAACATATTGCGAAAACAAAAAGAGTGAATTTCCGACGACACTACTAATAGGTTAATAGGTTAAGGAGCCCCGTCATTCAGAAAATGTTTTAGCCAAAAAGTGCTGGCGCGTTCTACGATAGAGGTAGCATTTTTTGGCGTTTTTATTTTCTGGATGACGGGGCTCCTTTAACCCAAAATCGTCGGAATGCCATTCTATTTTTGCAATAAGTGTTTTTTTTGTATAGATGGGCCACGAGTTTGTTCATCGGATTGCACTTTCAGTTTTCTCAAAATCACTTACTAATAGTATAGAGTAATATAATATTCCTCAAGTAAGGAGCTTCAGAAAAAACATGCTGCTATTAACACCTCTATCATAGAATGTGTCTATAGAAGTTCCTCAAGTGAGGAGCTTCAGAATAAAACGGTGAACCTCTATCTATCGTAGAATGTGTCTGACTATACGACTGAAATACCTAGCCTATTGGAACGCGCGTCTCAAGCCCTTCCCGATGGTCATTCCGGGAGCGCTGCCCCCAGGGTTGTGAGTTTCGCCCGCCACTCATCGTGATTCACCCGGAGAAGGACGCACGGAATGCACGCGTACCCCCCCCCCCCAACCTCCAGACATGCGCCAGATTGGCGGCCCCACCGACTGCTCCTGGCTCTGGACCCAACGCGGCCGACGGTGCGAACGCTGTAGCCACCCTCTGCCTTGGTCTCGGTCGCGGCTCTGCGGGAACGCCGTTGAGTCATCCCACGGCAGGGGTTGGTCGCACTTTTTGGGGTCAATCGTTCCTGGCCGTTTGAGCTCCTGAAGTGAAGAACTACCGGTTGGTATGACCATTTTACGAGTGTACTTGCTTTAGGACTAGCGGATAGAAGGGTTGATCGGGTTGCGGGAACAAAAATCTCGAAAGTCATGTTTCGGGTGAGATATTGAGCCCCTCATGTCAGGAGCTCCGGAACTTAGTGCTCCACCCCTACCCCCGGGATGCCTCTAACGAAAGAAACATCGTGGACAGATGCCCAAGTGATCGTGGTTGGCTATACATTCGGTAGAGCCCCCAAACGAACACCAGAGGGGGGCACATGTAAGGGGGGAGATCGTTGTCCCCTTCCCGATAAAATTCATCCGAAGCAGGGCCTCTCTAAGACACACCAGGGAGCATTTTTTTGGGGGGGGGTGTACTCATTTCATCTCAATCATAGCCGTAGTCGTATGACCATAGACCCTCGCATCCCTACAATGCCGGGACGGAGCACGTCGTGTTTTCACCGAACTGACAGACATCGCCGTGCAGAAAGCGCGAGAGCGCGGTGAGGTGATCGGCGAGTCGCATGAAAGGTGAGCTGCATCCTGCTAAAACACCATTGTCGGGCATTGGGGGGGGGGGGCGTTTTGCCCTCCATTGTAGACGCGTTCTACGATATGTAGAGGTAGAACTTTTTAGCTATTTTGTTTCTGAAAAAAAACGGTGCTCCTTAACACAAAATCGCCGGAATGCCGCTTGTTTTTGCAATACGAACGCTTTGTATACCTAGGCCGTGAGATAGTCCATCGAGCTACATTTTCAATTTTCTCGAAATCGGTTTTTGGGTGGGTACAATACCTCCTTATGTGAAGAGCCTCAGAAGGAAAATTGCCTCAGAAGGCAAATACTAATGGTGCACCTCTACCGTAGCATCGTTTTCAGCGGTTTAGACATTGCCCCCCCCCCCCCCCCCCTCTAGTCAACCAGGGGGTACCAGCATTTTTTGTTCTCTCGTTTTTGTTTTGGCGGCGACCGAAATGGTGGCCGAGTTACGTCATATTGTGCGGGGTGGAGAACCTTAACTCCGCGCAAGCTGGATGGCATCGCGTAATGCGTACCAGGTATATGGTAAGGCACTGACGAGAAACTTGCGTAATAGTACACCCCTTGGACATCGTCTCTGGAAGTGACCACACCGGAAAACTAGTTTAGTTCATGCGTAAAGAAAGCGTGCCCAAGGCACCACCGAAGTTCCCCTCACACGCGGATTTTAGTGTCATCCCACGGTAGGGGTGCAGCAATAAGTGTATGAGCTCCTGGCACGAGGAGCTCGATATCTCACCCGAAACATGACTTCCAAGATTTTTGTTCGCGCAACCCGATCAACACTTCTATCCACTAGTCCTAAGAATAAATGCACTCGTGAACTGGTCAAAGCAACCGGAAGTTCTTCACTTCAGGAGCTCAGCCGGTCAGGAACGTTTGACCCTAAAAAGTGCAACCCGTGGGATGACTCCTTAGTAAGACGAAAAGCTCACCCTTCATGCGACTCGCCGAGCACCTCATGGCGCGCTTCGCAAAAATGGTGTACGCGATGTCAACTTGGCCGTTAAAACCCTGCACGTGCCTCGTCCCGGCATTGTACGTAGGGGTGAGAGGGTCTATGATCATACGACTACGGCCGTGAATCGAATGAGCGCAACAGTTCACTTCCTCTCTCCCCCCCTCCACCTCACCTCCCGCCCCTCCAACCCCTCTAAGAGCCGGAAACATGCACGAGGTATGTAATACAGTGGGGGGTCTACTTAATTACGTGCGTGGGTCGCCAACCGATGATATTCGCGCTCAAGCGGGACCCCACATTAATCCCGCTTTAGTGCGGTACCGTATTCAAGCCGAATAAGGTTGTGAACATATGTGTTCACCGACGCGTTCTACTATAGAGGTAGCACTTTTTGGTTACTTTTTTTCATGAAAAACGATGCTCCTTAACACAAAATCGTCGGAAGGTCACTTTTTTTTGCGACACGAACGTTTTGTACACCTAGGCCATGATATTGTCCATCGGGTTGCACTTTCAATTTTCTCGAAATCGGTTTTTGGGTGGGGGACAAGACCTCCTCATGTCAGGAGCCGAAGAAACAAAAAAGGGTGCACCTCTATCGTGGCATGTGCCCACCGCACTTAGAGGTACACCGCACTAAAGTGGTACCCCACTGTACAAGAAGGGACACCCGCAACACATACTCGTCACCTATACCAGGTAGTGCCCTGTACGCGAATAGTCGCACTGCCATACATACCACCACCGCAAACTGCTTGATCTACATGACGGACTCTTGTCTCCATTGACCACGAGAACATGACGTCGCTCTGGAATCTCCCGCATGTGGATGAACATGTGAAGGTCTAACCCTCTCCCCTCCCCCTCCCAGCTCGCCCGCCAATCATCGGCTGCGTTGCATGTTAAATCACCTACTGACTAAACGCATTTACTTCGTCCCATCAGGCACGTTAAGACATACCTGGTATCTATCTAGTCTATGACCTATTGAACTCTTCAGATAACAATTCACACGTTGCACATATCATTATCTGTATGGGTTGTGACCTAAACACGTACAGTAGATCATTCAGATTCGTGAAAACAATCTGTGTGTGGTTTGTTTGTGGCCTGATCTGCACGATGTGCACACCCGCGAAAAATATCTGTGTGTGTGTGGTCTGTCCAGTGACATGATCTGTCCCACTTGCAGATCCGTGAAATCGATGTGAACGTGGTCTGTACAGTGATCTAGTGACCTGTATATCCGACGTTCAGATCCGCGAAAATGATCTGTGTGTGTGATATGTACGATGATCTGATCTGCTCATCGTCCAGGTCCGTGAAAACGATCTGTGTGTCACGTTTACAGTGATCTGATCTACGCTGCATGCAGATCTGTGAAGGTAATCTGCGTGTAATGTGTACAGTGATCTGATCAGCCCTACGTGCAACTCCGTGAAAATAATCTGGGTTTGATCTGTACAGTGATCTGATCTGTTCTGCGTACATATCTCTGAACGTTTCCGTCTGATATACACATAATTTTGATCTATCCTACCTGCAGACCCATGAAAACGATCTGTGTGTGATATGTATGGTGATCTGATCTATTCTACGTGCAGATCCGCGAAAACAATCTGTGTGTGATTTGTATGGTGACCTGATATATACTACTTGCAGACCTGTGCAAACGACACATACATGTGTGCCCCAAATAGAGCTTGGATATGAGCTGGAGAGCTGTCCTGCCCCAAATACAGTGCTCTAATATGAGCTGGAGAGCTGTCCTGACTATACACGTGAACGATTGGCTGGAGGCGATCGTAACTACCGCGACAAAGGGTCCCAAAAAACCGATCCCAACCACGATCAAACAAGCTATCATTCGATAGTTGATTTTGCTCATCCGTGAAGCCCAATCTGTGTGATCTGTACGCACTATAATCTGATCTGATACAATCCCCCAACCGTCCTGTCTACACGCGACAAACGACCGCGGCGAATCAATCTCATCGGCGATCGAAACAGCTATCTATGCAGAATATATGATGCAGATCCGTGGACACGAATGATAGGTGTGATCAGATCATATCTGATCTGATCTGATCTAAATCTGATCTGATCTGATCTGATCTGATCTGATCTGATCTAAATCTGATCTGATCTGATCTGTCCAATTTATGCGTGCGTGTGCATCATTTAACCGCGGCCGGTCGAACAGACCGCAACAAACGTCCACAGCAAATCAATCCCATCCGCGATCAAAACGCGCCACTTCAACGGAAAACTGTGGAACAGATACACGCGGGGCGGGGCAAGCACCAGCCCAATCAACATCAGCCAAAGCACGAGATTCAGATAGTCAGCCTTTATCGCGGGTATAATATCCGCCTCGACGGATTGTCCCTGCAGCACCCCGGTGGTAACAATAAAAGCAAAAGCAAAGACAGGGTCCAGGACCACTATGTCTATGACTATTTGCTTGACCGCGTTGCTGGTTTTTTCTTCCGCTGGTATCCACTGATCCAGCGCGTCGTACATGTAATGAAGGAAGGGCGCATTGAAGCAGAAGCCATCGACAGCCACTGCTAGAGTCCGCCGCATAGCCTGGGGAGAACGTTAACGATGACGGAAGAAAGAGGCATGTTTCGAGTGGGAGGTAGTTTAGTATTATTATTATTATTCTTATTATGTTTGCCCTCCGACAATATAACGTAGATGCCTTTCCGATATAAATCGAATATCCTCCCGTGAAGCAGTAGCACCTTTCCTATGACTCTCTGCCCATCATTTCCCACTCTCCCTTCGCCATTTCCCACTTCCCCTTTCCCACAGTTTAGTATACACGACAACAGACACATTCTACGATAGAGGTGCAGCATGTTTTTTCTGAAGCTCCTTACTTGAGGAATATGATATTACTCTATACTATTAGTAAGTGATTTTGAACAAAACTGAAAGTGCTATTCGATGAGCCAAACCCGTGGCCCATCTATACCAAAAAGCATATTGCAAAAATAGAATGACATTCCGACGATTGTGGGTTACGGAGCCCCGTCACCCAGGAAATACAATCGCCCAAAATGCTACCTCTATCGTAGAACGCGTATGCACCTAGCCTAAATGTATTGGTAGTGAAGCAAGCTATAGGGTCTACTTAAGACCCATGCTACACATGGTAGCGGGGCGTGCGTGTGCACCATTTTGTTTTTGAGACTCCTCGCTTGAGGATATCTATACTAATAGTAAGACGTGTTCTACGATAGAGGTAGCACTTTTTGGCGTTTTTATTTTCTGGATGACGGGGCTCCTTAACCCCAAAATCGTCGGAATGGCATTCCATTTTTGCGATATGTTTTGTTTGTGTAGATGGGTCGCGGGTTTTTCCATCGGATTGCAATTTCAATTTGCTCAAAAATTATTTTGTGTGCGGGTACATAGAGCTCCTTAAGTGAGGAGCTTCAGAAAAAAAATGGTGAACCTCTATCGTGGAAAGGCTCTATACCTCACCTAGAAACCGATTTGGAGAAGAGGAAAAAGAGCCCTCCGATGAACGATCCCATGGCGTAAGTATGCAACGAAAATCATTCTAAGAAACTAATAAAGTTCCGACAGTTTTGGGTTTAGGAACCCCGTCACTCAGGAAATGTTTCAGCCTAAACGAGTGATAACTCCATCATGGCGCGCGTCTTTAGCTAATTGGAGTCTCGGCAGTTGAGAAAGTTGGCTCGATTTCAGCACGAAGCACACGGCGGCGTTAAAGCAGAAGCGGTCAATGGCCGCGGCTAGAGTTGGACAAAGCAGAGGCTGGAAACCGTGAGTGTTCACATATAAGCGGCGTGTTTCCAGAGGGGGGTGGGGGACACAGTTTAGTACACGAGGACACTCAGGTAATGACAAAATGGGATTTATCCAAGCAACTGACGAGCGTGGTGTTATCAAACAAAACGAGAAACGTAGCGGTGAAGCAGAAGCGGTCGATGGAGACAAATAGGGTTCTACGAATATGGCCTGAGGGGTGTCCACGTGCAGTGCGGCATGTTTGGAGTGGCGACGGGTGGAACTCCGACATACGGACACATTCATGTCATACAGACACATATTATGTGAATACCAGATACCATGTCGCGTGTGACACAACTCCTTGCTGAGTCATCCCACGGTAGGGGTGCAGCAATTCGTTCCTGAGCTCCTGAAGTGAGGAGCTCAAAATCTCACCCGAAACATGACTCCCAAGATTTTCGTTCGCGCAACCCCGATCAACATTTCTATCCGCTAGTCCTAAAACAAAACAAATCGTAAAATGATCATACCAAATGGTAGCTCCTCACTTCAGGAGCTCAATCGGCCAGGAATAACCTTTCACCCCTACCGTAGTACAGTGGGATGACTCTAAGATGTATCAGGTTCTTCGTATGTTCACACGAAGTAGGTTTTCAATGGCACCACACCATGCCTTTATTATCCGCAGGAAAATACACGCAGCCGGGCTTACTTCCTCTGTTATGTGACGATAATAATCTGTCATCGTCATCTTCGAGTATGATAGCGTTTTTTGCTGTACATGTGCAGGGGTTTAGCTTATTGTCGCCAGGATGTAGACCAGTTGCTTCGTATAGGTTCACACAACATGAAGTAGAGGTCTTCAGCACCATCAAACCATTTTGTTTCTCATACACAGGACACATGCATGCATACAGCCGCCGGACTCACTCTGTATTCTGCCTAGAGTATCATGTATCTGTTGTCGTGTCGGCGTGTTGATACATCATCTATAATAGGCGTTCAACCCCCTCCAACTGACTAACTAACCGTTTCTTCTGCACAGAAAACAATACAGCCAGACAGAATCCGTACCCCGTGAGAGGAGAATTTCTAACATTGTGGCCTACTATGGTTGGTCGAATATCGCGTCTCTGTCATCACCTAGGCGTGTTGATGCGTCACCTATAGGCGTTCATCCCCCTCCAACTGACCAACCTTTTCTCCTGCACAGAAAAAAACGTAGCCAGACAGACTCCGTACCTCGTGAGATGAGAATGTCTAATATTGTAGCCTATTCTGTTTGGTCGAAGATCGCGTCGGTCTCACGACGGGTGCTACGATAGAGGTAGCACTTTTTGGCTATTTTTGTTTCTGAACGACGGGGCACCTTAACCCAAAATCGTCGGGACGTCGTCTTCTTTTCCAAAAAAAAACTTTAATTTACCTAGGCCATGGGTTTTGTTCGTTGGATTGCACCTTCAGTTTGCTCAAAATATTTTTTTTCGGTGAGGTGTATAGAGCTCCTCAAGTGAGGAGCTTCTGAAAAAAAGGGTGAACCTCTATCGTAGAATGTGTCGTCGGTCTCGTACTCGGCGGTGAGATGTGCGTATCCCACAGCGGGCATGTAGACGCGGCGGTTGATGCCGTAGAAGCGCGTGTAAGTGGGACGGTAAACATGTCGGCGGTATCCGTAGCGCGGTGAATTGAGCTTTTGACACATTCTACGATTATCGGTTCACCATTTTTTTTTCTGAAGCTCCTCCCTTGAGGAGCTCTCTGTAACTCACCGAAACAAATATTTTGAGCAAACTGAAAGTAAGTAAGTGCAATCCGATGAACAAACCGGTGGCCCATCTATTATACACAAAATGCATATTGCAAAAATAGAATGACATTCCGACGATTTTAGGTCAAGGAGCCTCGTCACCCAGAAAATAAAAACGCCAAAACGTGCTACCTCTATCGCAGAACACGTTTTTTGGCAAGATTTTCGTTACGTACATTTTGAATAACTTTTCTTTAAATCGTTTTTTTTTGTAAGGAACATTGAGGAGCCTAATAAACAGATTTTTGCGACTCTACCATTCGTCCCCCTGTAAATCCAGCCTGAGTTTTTTACTGCACCCCGCTACTTTTCAAGTGTCCCGCGCCATATTTACCGGGCTCTACAAATGGTGAATCATGTTCCTTTCATTCCTACAGCCATATATATCGGGATAAGGGGTACCGACGTTTAGAGTTTTGTTTTGGGCAAAACGTACTGTACTAATCGTAACTCTGGCGTACAAGGCGTCCGGTTGGCGCAGCGCAAACAATAATCAATTCCGTCGTGGTGCACATCTTGTCGAAACAGAAAAGTTGCATTGATTGGCGAGTCGTTCCACGGTATTTATGGGTTGCACTTTTTGGGCCAATCTTGTCTGACCGGTTGAGCTCCTCAAGTAAGTGAAGAACTATACCGGTTAGTATTTCAGCCACATTGTCATGCTACGATAGAGGTGCACCCTTATGTTTCCAAGGCTCTTGACATGAGGAGGTCTTGTCCCCACCCAAAAAAGCGATTTCGAGAAAATTGATTGTGCATCCCGATGGACTATCTCATGGCCTAGGTATACCAGACGTTCGTATTAAAAGTAAAGTGATATTCCGACCATTTTGTGTTAAGAGGCACCGTTTTTCAGAAAAAATAACAAAAAAGTGCTACCTTTATATCGTAGAACTCGTCAATATAACTTTACCAGTGTATTCGTTGTATGACTACAGTATAGTAGCGCATATATTCGTAAACGATGGTCGGGTTGCGCGAGTGAAAGTCTTCGAAGTCATGTTTCTGGTGAGATATTCAGCTCCTCTCGTGTGTTATTAATAGGAGCTCATAAACCCCTGCTGCACCCCACCCCTACCGTGGGATGACTCATTATCTGTGCCCAGCTTCTGAAAACTGATGCCTCGCGAAAGGGAACCACCCCACCACTCTACCGTATACTTCGCCATCAAATATGTTATCCGTGGGACACACGCTACACGGTAGAAGAGTTGCACCATTTCGGTTTTAAAAGTTTTTCCTCACACGAGGAGCTCTATACCCCACCTAGAAACAGATTTCTAGAAGCGTGAAAGTTTAAGACACATAAATGGTACGATAGAGGTGCGCCCGTTTTTTGCTGGGGATCCTGACTTTAGGGCGCCCCTGAACCTTACCCGCCAAATGATGTATTAGTAAACTGAAAGTGCAACCCGATGAACAAACCCATGTTCTTAGGTGTACAAAACAATCGGACTGAAAACCAAGGAGTTTCCGACGATTTTGGGTTAAGGAGCCCCGTCATTCAGAAACAAAAAAGCCAAAAAATGCCACCTCTATCGTGGAACCCGTCCAAACCCGAGATGCACAATTCCATCGTCGCGTGCAACGAACGGCAGAGAGGTAGCACTTTTTGTCATTTTTGCTTTTGAATGACCGGGCTCGTCAACCCAAATTCGTCGGAACTTCATTCTTGTTTTGCAATAATAGTATAAAAATAGTTCATATATATACCTAGGCCATGATTTTGGTCATGGGGTTGCACTTACTTTCAGCTTACTACCCAAAAATCAGTTTTACTTACTAATAGTATAGAGTAATATAATATTCCTCAAGTGAGGAGTCTCAAAAACAAAATAGTTTTACTTACTAATAGTATAGAGTAATATAATGTTCCTCAAGTGAGGAGTCTCAAAAACAAAATAGTGTTCGAATACTTATTAAGGTAGCATGTAGCATGCGTATGTAGGCACAGTATATAATATACAATGAAAAAAGTACTTCTTTGGTAAACAAGAATGGTGTTCCGAATATTTTGGGTTAAGGAGCCCCGTCACCCAAAACCAAAAGTAGTAATCGAAACCTGCTACGATCCCCTATCGAAGCGCGCGTCGTGGGTGCTACACATACATACACAGCTTGTAATGATACGCGGTGGGGGTTTTACGCGCGCATTATCCCAAAATAACATCGCCACACACACGTCGAGCCCAAAACACGCCTTGTGTCTACCGAGTGTAGTGCACTGTAGTACCTGGAAAGTACAGTAGTACATGGTAGTACTCTCACCGCTACTTGCTGTGGCATCCCCCCCAAAAACGCTCCCAACGTCCGTATATACTACTATTAATAGCCCTCTCATAAGAAAGGGCCCCACAAGAAACCCAGCCTAAAAATTACGGGGAAATAAGAAAGTCGGCCGCTGTTGTACTGAAGTTAGTGTAGGACAGACCCTTTCTCAAATAAGAAACCCAGCCTAAAACCAACATCTCGGTTTCTTATCAGCGGGCCGGTACTGTAGGATGAAATACACAAAAACAAAATGGGGGGGAAGAAACAAGAAACACGCTCGTTGGATACTGCTGCACTACCCGCTGTTCCTATCACCGAGATGCATTGGTAGTACACTACTATTAATAGCCCTCTGATAAGAACGAGCCCCGCAAGAAACTCAGCCTAAAAATTACGGGGGAATAAGAAATTCGACAGCTGTTATTATACTGAAGTTAGTGAAAAAGGACACACATACATCCTCAAGTAAGAAACCCAGCCTTAAACCATATCTCAGTTTCTTATCAGAGAGGGCCGGTACTGTATGCGATTTTTCTAAAGTTCAGAGCTTTTTTATACCTGCTGGTACAGTATAGGTTATTCTTCTTGTTCATCTTATTGTAGTGCCCCCGTCAAAAAGTGAGCCCAATGTTCTTATTACGGGGGACCATAGTAAACAGGACCTCCGGTGCATACAAAAACCTATATATTTCCCTATTTTTACCAACAATATTTGGTTCTATTTACTATGGTCCCCCGTAATAACAATAGAATTTAGTTCATCTCATTTTCGTGGGTACACATATGTATGTACAGTACGCGACATGTGTTAAGAATTTGGCAGTCAATAATTTCAGGCTACGTTTTTAATGTTATTTAAGAATTTACAGCTAAACATTTGTGCTCAGTAAGGGTGCCACTCTAAATACTAGGTAATAGCCTTTGACAGCCTGTGCTCAACGTTGACATCACAATAAGCCGTGAGCCTTAGCCGAAATAGGAGATGATTAACTGATGCCGCGTACTGTATGTCATTCTTCTTGTTCATCTTATTGCAGGGCCCCCGTCAAAAAGTGAGCCCAACGTTCTTATTAGCATTCAGGTCATCTCTTTTTCGTGGGTACACATATATATGTATGTCACTCGCACCCACTTCTACACAGGACGAACTCACCTGCTTATCGTGCCAAACGACGTCTCCACCCCGAGCCCAGAAGGCAGTCTGCGCCATGAGATCGCCCACCGTTCCCACCACCGCCGACGTAAGGCACTTGTACAGCAGCGGCCTCCTCTCCAGCGCCTCCGCGTAGCGATCAAACCAACTCCTCGGAGAGCCGCATCCTTTCGGACTGTTAGCCTGGTCGGTGTAAGCGTTTTTTAATGATGGTGGCAGATTCGTGTCCAGAAACAACCCGAACGTATCGCCCGAGGAGCATGCTGGCGCGTTCACCAAGAACTCGAAGGCATCGTGGGAGTTGAATAAGCCTCGCGATTTAATGACAGATGCTGGAGCTGCTGCTGCTCCTGCGTTGTTGTTATTGTCGTCGTATAGGAGGGCGGTTGTTTGTAGGGCGAGGTGCAGGGTGGTGCGTGATCCTGACTCGGCGTTCGTCATCGTAGTGGTAGACGTGTTGTTAGTGTTTTGGCGAGGGCCGATGACTCGTCTGATGTGTTTTTTTGCGGGGGCTGGGACGCGGGGTCTGCTGTTATTCCCGCTGCTGCTATTGTTGTTGCTGTTGTTGCTGCGGCAGTTGCTGGTTCTGCTGCTGTTGCTGTTGCTGCTACCGCTGCTACTGCTACCGCTGTTTTTGCTGCAGCTGTTGCCGCTGATACCGTTCTTGTTGCTGCTGCTGTTGCTGCTGCCGCTGTTATTGCTGATGTTGCTGCTACTGATACCGTTGCTGCCGCTACTGTTGTGGCTGGTGCTGGTGCTGCTGCTGGTATTGCTGCTGCTGCTTCTGCTGCTGCTGCTGCTGCTTGCCAGCAGAGGAGGTCGTCGGCCGCCGGCGGTGGCAGAGACGGGTCGTTGCTGGGAGGTACTTCCCTCTTCTTGACCATCATCGTTGGCGCCGACAGCAGGGGTACCTTCCCGGCACACCCCTTCGTCCGACCCCGCTGCCTTCTTGCAGTCCGCTCTACTCAGCTTGTGCTGTCGTAGTTGATCGTTGTTTGTTGTCGGTGTCGTTCTCGTCGTCGCAACCGCTACTTTCACCGCGGGCATTGCTACCGTCTTCACGCAGACTGCGCCGCCGCCGCCGCCACCACCACCACCGTTAAGGTGATGGTCGCTGTCGTTTTTAAAGTCGTCGTCGTGATCGTGGTGGTGGTCGTCGTCGTCGTTGGAGTCGTTGTTGTCGTGGTCGAGCGACCTCTGCCTTTCCAAGGATCGAATCGCGAATGGTTCGAACGTTGTTGGTGCTGTTGAAGTAGGACCACGTAGTACGGCGGCTGCTGTGGTCGTCTTATCGCGAACAGCGTATCGGGATGGGTCATCGGAGTGCATGCTGCTGTGCTGCTGCTGCTGCTGGGGTTGACGCCCACACGTATTCCGAGATTTCCTACTCCGGTAGTCTGCCGGTGCCGGTGCTAATAATGCTGGTGGTGCTTCTGGTGCCGATGCTACTAAATAGCTGAGCTTTTTTACTGTGTTGTATGGGCGTTTAAAGTCAACGTTAGGATATTTTTGTTTTTGGTCAAAATTCGACTCTTTACGTCTGACGGCGTTTTCACGTATCGTACGGACGTTTAGACAACATCATACTCGTATATCCAGTTTTGCATTAGTGTTTAATAAACTGGTTTTTGTATCCCACCGGAGAGCTGGTGGTGTTTTTGCTGCGGGCGATCGTGGAAAAACCTTCAGTCAGTTGACTACCACGTCGACAGCTGTCGTTTATACATTTTTCATAGTAATCACGTCCACGCTGATGATGTTGTACCTTTTTCATAATGATACCAGTATCAGCACTGATACCTAAATATTTTGGACTGGATCCACTCTT
Organism: Alaria marginata; assembly: GCA_037833945.1. Taxonomy (NCBI): domain Eukaryota; class Phaeophyceae; order Laminariales; family Alariaceae; genus Alaria; species Alaria marginata. The sequence goes on from JBBMKB010119945.1 coordinate 20,062, forward strand.
ATTTCAGTTGTAAAAGTACAACAACACACAGCAGACCTTGGTTTGTGTCATACCAGGTACGTTTCAACCGTTACAACGACGAAATATCTGGGACGTCCTAAAACCGGCGTCGCCAAAAGGTAGATACAGCAGCAGCAGTATATCATGGCGCAAGAGCGATCCTTCCGCCCATCGAGAACAAGAAAAGCGGTATGATAGACGCGCAGGCATCTCATCTCACACAAGTATTGTCATACCAAACACGAGGACATACCACCAACGCCACCACCTTCACAGCACACCAGCACCGGCACCACCAGCTCCACCATCAGTACCACCACCACCAGCACCATCATCACCACCAACACCACCACCACCACCACCACCACCACCACCACCACCACCACCACCAC
>JBBMKB010120056.1:5592-20447 GCA_037833945.1 Alaria marginata
CCTAACCCTAACCCATTTCTTCTTTTCTATGTTTTTTTCTGAACCCGTTTTCACTGCCCATCGATAATTCGAGGCAATTATTTTTCGTCTAGGGGCGGGACCCTAACCCTAACCCATTTCTTCTTTTCTATGTTTTTTTCTGAACCCGTTTTCACTGCCCATCGATAATTCGAGGCAAGGGTCATCCTTTCCGAATATCGGACATGAATAAGAAAAATCCATACCATACCAGGTATAATAAAAACACGTTTCCATACCTTCGGTGGATAAGAAACGTGATATAAGAAAGTGAACTGGCCTTGAGTAACAAATAAGAATCTGAGGCTCACTCGAAATAGTAGTATAGTTTCTTGCTGGCGGGCCTATACAAGCAAGTATAAATACAGATGTGTGCCCTGAGCGCTCCTCAGCTTTTCTTACACGTATTTTTGAGCTTTTGCCGCGCTAACTTTCGATGAAGACCACCTTTCAGTCCGAAACTCCCTCATCGTGCTTCCCTAGCCCGACTGCGCCTCATCCGCGCTCGTGCGGTGCGCTGAGTAAAACGTGGTTGGCATTAAAAATTGGGTCAAAATCTACTTTTTAACCCTGGAAATACAAAAGTCCGTGGTTCGATCCTCACCGTGGCCATTTTTTTTTTCGATTTTTTTTTTTAACTTGTACGGTGAAAACCGTTTATTCTCTTCGGTACATTTTTCATCAAGGGGCCAAAAAAACAAAAGTCATCTGTACCGTATTGGCATTGTCACTGTCGCGAACATATGTTTATGATAATGATACTGCTGTCTGCCGCATGTACTCTGCTGCTGCTGCTTGCTGTTTTTTGTTGGTACAGTACTGGATTGTATGTCTGTACTCGTACCATCAGGCAGGGAGTACTATGACGTACGAGGGTACGTACGAGCGTACGGTATCGCTGATGTTATACCTTTTTCTTAATAATACGAGTACTCGTAGTAGTGCTGCTGCTGCCGCTGTGCGAACGAGTAGGTGCTGCTGTTGCTGTACGAACGAGTACCACTTTCATGTAGGCGCAAGAAGGAAACACGGCAAAGGAACAAATAATAGGTGAGAGCGATATAGCTGGAGATGCCCTTCGAAGCGTTTGGGTCGGCTGTCCTTCATCGTGTTGCTTGCGAGTGGGCAACTGCTTCTGCTTTGGCTTTCGCACGCTGCACACTGTGCCAGGTGGCGACCATTGTTTTGTTGATTTTCAGTGTTTTCCTCTTCGCTCAAAGATGATTCGATGTGTATGCAAATCTTGGCAGTACCCTGCCGCATTCAATCTTGGCTGTACTGCTGTGCCGCACTCACGGCCTGGATTTGCTCACGTACTACATCCTCTGTCGTTACGGGCATGCCCGGAGCCGCAGACTGGCGTGAGCCCGCCGCAGCGAAGCCCCGTTGTACAGTACAAAACGTAGTATTTTTGTATTTTACGTAAGTAAACGTCGCACTGATCGCCCTGACATGTCATGACTCTTGATGTTCTTGTTTTTTGCCACTATAATGCCGATACTGCTGTAACCAGGAATATTATTCGCGACAGACTGGCGCTACTATTAATAGCTAACGGCACGGCAGTAGTATGAAAACATCGTGTGCAAGAGCAGAGACGAGGCACTCGTGTTCATCCGGCTGGTGCGTGGCGTGTGGCGCATGCAGCAAATTCGAATTGTTCGTAAAATCGAAAAAATGAATTCATCATGCGTACGTGCCCATATCGTGCATAAAAACCTTGGAAAAGCACCGGTATCATCCCCAAGGTATCAAGGAAGAATTTGCGCAGATGGAAAGCAGATACCGTTTGAACTTAGAGGACTCACTCGTCGACCACACCGGTGCAAACAACCTTCTACCGTTAGGACGCTCAACACCTGTGAACGCGAGCCAGCTTCGCAGTTCGCATGAGAAACGAGCAGTCAAGATCAGTCAGATGCAGCTACAGAAAGCCAAAGTTACGTCGGGGGTGGGAGTGGTAGGGTGTGGCGCGCGCGCTCACCTTCTTAGGGTCAACCGGGAAAAGGTGACCGGCGCCAGCCTCCTGCCATGCCTGGAAGCTGCGGCTCTTGAAACGCGACGGGCCCATCCGGCCAAGGTTCTCCTTCTTCTTCTTCTCCTCGGCCTGGATCTTCTTCCATTCCGCTGGGGAAAGGCCATCTGGGATGTACACCATCTGGAGAGCTTTGCTACTGCTTCTGGTGCTGCTCATAGGTCGGAGCGGTGCGGACGGTGGTGCGAAGGCCACAGCTGAATTTCCGGCCAGGGCAACAACAGCGAATGTCGTCATGGCACGCATGATGCTTCGGTCCGGTGTCTGAAGGTTAGGTACGAGGCAGGGGACCTAGGCGGAGGGAGCTAGCTGCCTGCTCGGGTAGAAGGTGTGGGAGTTGTGCGTTGTGTGGGCCCTCCTCAAGATGGCGGCCTAATTAAAACGTCAGCAAAAATATTCTCCCCCAAGGCGATACGTCGAATGACGTCCTTCGAAATCATACCTTTTTTTGGTATTTTGTACCTCTTTCCACGTTTTACTGGCAATACCAGCTTTGCCGGCTTCAGAAAACGGCATTCGCGTGCGTAGCCAAACTCTGACTCATCAAAAAGGTATCAAAGACAGGACCTGTGATATCTGAGACGACAACAGCGATCCTTGCTCGTTTCATAATGCTCTGCTGTTGTTCTGTTGTTGTTGGTGTTGTCGTAATAGTAGGCAAGCAGAGCCACGCTCCGTGGTGCGTGTGGTGTGCGAGGAAAACATTTCGTGCCCGCAGTTTTATGTGCCTCTCCGCTGCATGCGTCGTACTCTTCACGAGCGAGTGTTGTGTGCATTCTGCCGTTGGGCATTATTATTATACCAGATACCAGGCACGGGTTATACTGTATTTAGTTATCAGATACCGGTAGTTAGTACCTGATACCCGGAAAGTCCCATCAATAGCGTGTCTGTTTATAACCACTACAACAACAGTAGACTGCAATGCGCTGTATCAAGAAGTACCAGGTATGCCTGGCGTCTAGATGTGAGCCTCAACAAGCGAGCTACATGATGTGTAATATCATAAACAAACGCAAAACGGAGGGGAATGATCAAAGTAGTCTATATACGTTTGAGGGCGAACAACTACGGTTTTACATATAACGCGCCCCCCCCCCCGCTCCTCGCATCAGCGTGTGGTGCAGAGAGGATGCATGTTACGTGCTTAGCCCAAACGCACTAACTATCACTGTGCGACGACCCATCCATATGGTATGTCGTCCCAGCGGTCGTCCATGTTGAAACGGAAGCAACAAATGACCCCCCCCCTTACGCGCGCGCGCCTTTTGTTGTTAGAACTACTCCTGGATTGGACCACGCGTTCTCGTTTTTCATGTTATTTTATCATCAGTCAGCGTACTACTAAACTACTGTGATCCATTGAGTATGCATTACGTATACGCTCACTGCTGCTGCTGCGTATAGCTGTTGTTGTAAGCTTCAAGCTTCGTGTCATCATCGTGTATAGGTTTTACGACAAGGGGGGGTGTTATTTTCACCGGGAGAAACGAAGGATGTCCACGTTTGTTTCGGACTGCACTATTAATACACAACAATACCAGGTAGGTACAGGATACAGTGGACCCCCGCGCACTTGAGAAACACTCTGTTAAGAAACTCAGGCTGAGATTGTTGAAATAAATAGGAAGTACAGTAGGGTGTAAGAAACGCAGCTCAACCCGGCCGACTACACAAGAAACGATAATAGTTGTTGACGTCCACTCGATTTTAGAAACGAAGTCGATGCGGAGCGTTGGAGCCGAGAAAAATAAGAAGCCATCATGTATTTCAGAAATTATGCTGGTATTATTGCTGGCGAGAGCACACATAATAAGACTTTGAGCCTGGACGCCACATTGACGTTTCTTGACTGCGGGCGCCCACACTGTATGTGTCCGAAATCTGTACAACGAAAGTGCGTGGGAGGCTTAACCTCCTACCTGCAGATACCGTTGCGGCTTTCAATTCATAACATGCAGAATGGAAGAAAAGACGCACAGGTGCGACGGATCTGTATCAGCTCGACTGTGCCAAAAATGCGCCAAACGGTAGGGGGCTGTGTAGGCGAAGAAGTTAACATCTCGGCCGGTTTGTCTGACGGAAATGGCGGGGGGGGTACGCTAACAACAGTGCCCTACTGTACATACATGTCGGATGGTAAACGAAGTAATAATGTATGCCCTGCACCCGGCCTGTAGGGGTGGATGGTGTGTGTTTCTGTAGGTATTCGAGGCATGCTCGTCGCCTATAAAAAAAGTCACAATATGCAGAACCCAATCTCGAGAAATCGTTGACGCACGGAATCGATCGATGTGCGCAAGCTGCAAAATGCGCTGGAGCCACCACAGGGCAGTCAGGAGTACAGCGCTCGACGCACAGCCTACACCGCTGATGATGCTGGTACTTGACCTAGGCCGACGACGTGTGTGAGACAGTGGAGGCATGCAAAAAAACTCGTCGCGATGCTGCTGCTGCAGCCGGAGAACGGACTTCGAGAGTCAAGCGAACAAGGGGTATTAAGCAGAATGGGTCCGTGTTCATATTGGCCGATTTCGACGTTTCACGAAAACCTTTTTCGTCGATGAGTCTCCAGTCTCCGGCCCCCTTGGGCCTGGAGAATACTTTTATTAGGTGCCTGGCATCCAACCGTACACTACGCTTCACGCAACACTTCAAGGATATCCGCCACAAAACCACCGTAATGTACCACAACCAAGAAATGCTATGTGTATACTCTGCCAAAGCGATGTATACAGTTTCTGTAGTTTACATTCCGATGGGCGTGGCACGGTCTATCGCCACGGCGGGTGGAAGCACGATCTGTCTCGAGTTTCTTTGCAAACTGCACGCAGTTGAACCTGCAGCATAGCCGGCTGCGACATACTCCGAAAGGTGAACCTGCAGCATAGCCGGTTGAGACATACATACTCCGAAAGGTTTTGAGGTGGGGCGAAGTCGTTTATTCATGGCCGGCCGAAAAACAATTCGTGAGGTACTCCAACTATAAGGTGCGGCAGCCTTTTCGGTGTTATTTACCAGCCCTTGAAAAATAATGCACATGACGCGCATCAATCCCCCATCCCAACGTCGTCCCACGTCGAGTATCCCGCCGCACCCAGGCCACCGCCTGGCAGAGAGTGATCGCCGACCATCTGAAGCGAAATACGTTCACGTTCACGATGGTTATTCGGAAGCGTAAGAAAATTCACCAGTCAACAGCAAAACGTATGATCGGCACAGGGAAGGGGTTGTCATGGAAGCCTGACGACGAAGTCGGCCAGCTACTTGCGATATACAAGCTCTACTGAAATTGGACCTAAACTCTAGTATATCGCTCGCTCTAGGTCAATCAATACCTTGCGCAAAGCCACGAAAATCGTCCCGCACAACCGTCTACGCAGATACTTGAAAGTTGCGGTTCACGTGTGTCGTCAAACAGATTGGACCGGATTACACATCAACATTGGACCAGAGCCTAAGGACTACATAGGACTATCAATAGACAACCTTACCTTCTGGACGAAAACCGGATTCGTCATCAGCCGCGCCTCCAGCTTCCGCACCCTCTCCGTAAGTTGTGCTGTGTCAAGCAAGTCAGACTCCAACCGCGATGTCATGGGCGCTGACGAGTGCGTATGTGTGTCTTCTCGGAAGTGCACAGTTCCCGCAGGAGACGTGATCTTCGCGCAGATTTCCCCAGCCTCCACCATATTCAAGATGTGCCCTTCAGCAGCGGCAGGATCTTCCAGTCCCACCTTGTTGGAGATATCTGCAAACGACCATGGTGAACACAGCAGAAGCGCAAGCGTTGCCTCATGGTCAGTCGTAGACGTCCAAACGGATTGGGGAAGCGCAATCGAGACACTTCAAGGCCTGCGCTTACCAGGGCTTTCGATAGGGCGGAAGCGCGCAACACTTCAACTACGCATTTTGTCTGATGGTTTTGACCGGTTGAGTCTAAAGAACCAAAACAAATCCATACTATTTCCAAGTTACTCGATTCTTAAGGTACTTGTCTTCAACAGCTGCGGCGAAAACTGCCTCTTCTTTGCCGAAAATAAGTGCACCAATTTGTATTTCGCATAATCCAACAGCGCAACATCTATCGAGCGTCCTGGTGCTCACCTCTCAAGGGAAGTGTGATGTAGGTGTGAGTGAGCTGCATAATCTTCCTCTTGGTCAGGGCACTGACCGCTTGCTTTACCAGCCCCATGTTGCCGTCCTGGCACCAAAGAGCACGCGGATGGAGGCTCATATTAAGGCAAGGTCACAGAAAGGAGTGGTCGCAGCCAACAGCGACGAAGATGAGTCATTTTCATCGCATCTATGACGGTACACCTGAGGTTAGCCCTTGTATCGATAGACAGCCCACGCGACGCTCGGATCGATTACTGCTCCAAACTACTCTCGATCGTGTCAAATTCAGGACAAGACGGTCGTGCAGCATTAACTACCGGTAACCTATAATAGTGAAACGCCCTTAATGACTGTGTATACTACCGGTATACTCCTGTCACCCATCATAGTTGCTTCAACATGTTTCATGTGCAACGTCATGCTTGCACCATTCAAACGGAATGGATGCGAACCACGAAGTCAGCACCGGCAAAGGCGGAAGGCAACGGCGTACCTGGTTGAAAACGTCACTTCCTGAATGCACGGCAGCGTTGAGTCCCTTGACATCCCCCGCCTGCATCAAGACCATGAAAAAACAGTACAGGCGCGATGGCGCTGTCACACAATACAGTAGTCCAGTAGTATTAATGCAGAGTAAATAGACCTACATACTGTTTTCGCAGCCTCGATCGCGCCTCTCAGCGAGTCTACGACAAATAATACATTGGAGTCTACGACGCCCCCCCTCGAGACGAGCCTTCTATTATTCTTCTCACTTTGCTCGTTTTTGTTCAATTTGCCTCGTTTTGGTTCACTTGGCCTGATTTGTTTTCTAATTTGATTTCCGTTTTATTTTTATCCAAAAAAAATCCAAAAACGATTAAACAAAAATCGAAGCAAAATCGAAGAAGAGTCAAAACTCGGCGAGATAATCGAAAAAAAAAAACGAAAACTCGAGTCGAAAATCGACAACAATAGCGTTTCTGTCTGTTTTGGAAAGAAATCGAGCGTGTATGAAAAAATGTATCCAGCACTGAGACTGGCTCTCGCACGTTGAAATTTGCCTTCTTTTGGTCGGCGTTCCCTTGACCCTTCACACTTCACACGCGAGCACGGTCTAGAGGTGCCTGCTAAGAACGACGACGACTATATACCGCTCATATGTATGAATATCAATATGATAGCATCGAGCGACAGCACGACAAAAAAGGACGACAACAACTGCTGTACGCAAGCCGAACGAAGGCACGGGTGGCATCATACCCGAGAGTCTGAGGAGTTATAGTTCTCCCTCAAAGCCCGTCAAGGCTGGCGGAGAGCAACAGGGAGGGGTCGAAGGAGCTTCTTCTGTGGTGGTGGTGCTCGTAAAAGGCGGTCAACGTGCGCTTTGAAGTGTACATTGCGCTTATAGTCTAGCTTATAGAGTATTCGTCACCAGTTGACACACAAGTCGTGGATACAGATTCATTCTGCACTCGGCCCACCAACTACGCCTCTTGGCATTTGCACATTGCCCGCTTGCTCAATCTCCATGAGCCTAGGGCGAGCGCAGCGGGCGGCGTCCCTTGTATAGACTACGCAATTTACAGTTACAGCAGTACTTGCCGAAACGCCCCCACAAATATTGACGACAACACCAAACGCTTCTGCTTTTGGCAAAGTTATGTATAGATCGTAACAATGGCAACGAACTACCAGGTATCATTTTTCAGTGAACATCGCTATTAAAATTCCGATGGTGGGCCAAAAAGCAACGTGCAGGTACACAGGTACACACACCTTGCAACAACATCCAAGCGCTTCGTACTCAGACGTATGGATCTTCAGGTGCCTCGTCACCGCATTGGAAGCGTACTTGGGAAGTGACGGAACATTCCCAGAGATGATGAGGGACACCAGCATCATCTTCTTGTAGCCCTCCACTACCAAGGAGCTCAACACGTTCGCTGGGGCGGTCAGGAGCTTGAGGACAAAAAAACAAGAGCAACCGAAACGACAAGGCGCAGTGGTGAAAGAAGCGTGTCTCAAACATGGTATATATGACATGATATTTTATAAAAATCATTTCAAATACGTCAGCTGTGAGTTCGATCAAATTAATAGTCGATGCTGTATTATACGACGTGAAAAGTGCTCGTACTGTGTCCTCGCTAAAATAACTGCGCAATACGCAGAGTCGCTGAAAATAAAAAAAATGAAGAGGAACACAACGCCGGGGGAATCTTGGTTGATACACTCACCATGAGAAAGCTGTTCAGGGCTTCCTTCCATTGCTTGGCACCAATGTATGCAATCCCTCCGTAGTAAAAGTGCCGCAGAAAGTGCAACGGGGTAAGCCCGGTTGCTGCAGGATCAACGCCAAAAATCTGTTGATCGTCCATGAACCGGGCCCCGAGGCTGTAGCACTTTGCTACAAGGCAGCACTGGCGACAAGCGGAACCGGGCGGTGCAACGCGTGAGATCATGGTATCATATAATAAGGGCATGCATTGTGTGCTGCCGAGAGAAAAAATAGCTAGCACGATCTAACTGACAAGACACACTCGTGGCACAGTGAGTGGAAGAGTACTGTAGCAGCGAAGCAAGATTGTTTCAAGGGCTTAAGGGCAAAATCCTGGACCACGCGACAACACGTATGGAATTGACTACTGTTGTAATGTATGCGAATGTCGCGAGACAAATCATCGTAGTTTCTGTATCAGGTTGGTCAACATGTCGCTGTCGTCCGTCATCTGACATACTGCAACGTAATCAACAAATCGACGCATTATACAGCGTCGTGCCGGTACATAGCAATACGCATTATATAATATGATGCCGCCATGTACGCGAATGGCGGCAACCCATCCGCACGGTATATAACCCATCCTCTTGGTGTGTATATCTCACACTGATGTATTATCACGATCTCACTGTACCAGGTACCTATTAATTATATATAGTTAGCCTTGATGCGCACTAAACAACTTGAAAATAGAGTCAATATTTGATGCCCACATTTTTTTTAATCTAAAACATAGCTAAACTAAAAAACATGTTCTCCCACACACTCGAAAAGCCCCTCTTGTTTCACATCACAGGATGGGATAGCACAGCGCGCGAACGAAAAGGGCAACGATATAAGCCCTCTCGTACCACCGTCGAATATCCTGTCGCTTTTGGGGTCAAATAAAACTCGGCAGCGGCGACGGCCGTTGGTTCGATTTCACGAGAAAATCAGCTCGTGGCCAACAAATGTACCGCGGATTGTTTTTGGGCACAAAGATACCTCCAGACCGCACCATTACGACTGCATCGGGAAGACTCCAGGTCGTCGCGCTTGGAAATCGTTTAGGTGGTTGTACACGTGAATCTACTTTAGATCGCTGGGATTGGGAAGACGCCGGGTCGCCGTAGTATTGACGCTTATAGAAAGAGAGTGAATTATACTTCGATTGAAGTAGATGGGCGCTCTCGTGGAAGTAGCTTATATGGAAGCTTCCATGGAAATGATGAACTCTGCTTCCTCCATGGAAACAAATGGTACCTGTGGTAGTTCCATAGACGAAGTAGGACTTCCACGGAAGGTTTCATGGAAAGCTACCAATACTACTTCAACGGAAACAGATAAAATAGTCAAAGCTTCCATGAAAAACTGGCGGGAGCTTCCACCGAAAACACCCTACTTCCATCAAAGCTTCCGTGTACTTCCAGGGAAGCTTCCATTTACGTGTGTGTGGAAGTCGAAATTCCTTCCACTTCCTTTGTTGAGGCTTCCATCTACTCCCACGAAAATAAACAAAACTGATATCGTCTCAAAAACGGATTGTTTTCGTTTGTTTTTTATCTTCAAACATGCTCTCCGTTATATATGTGGTTGTGTCGCGCATACTTACTACTTTTCTTGCTCCTGTCGCTGCCCCCAAATATTGTGTCCGTCTATATTTTATCAACTTGTTGCAATTCCTTTCAAAACAAACGTCCTACATTGTCTTCAGTAACTACTTGCTTCAATGTGGCCCTGCCGCCGTGGGGGCGGGAGGGCCGCTCATTCCCTAGTATATTATACGAATGGTACGATTTTATACCTGGTAGACGACAACATCAGGAGTTATGAATACTATTAATAATAGTGAACTTCGACGCATTTGTTTGCCGACATGAAAACGCGAGCCCTTTTTAGAGCCCTAGACAATATACGGAGTATTCGCAGACATATATACCAGTATGTATTTCACAGCTGGCATTTATGGAGCTCGACGTAGGCTGACCAATCGCACAATACGTTGCTCCACGAACCTTATACGTTGCTCCACGAACCTTCGCGAAACAGCGTTAAACTTTATGCCGAGCTCACCTGCAGGAATTCCGGATGAACCGGGGTAAGACTTGACTTCTCCGCACCCATCTTGTAGGCCGCACTTCGCAATGGCAAAAGCGCCTCCCGTACTCGACCTTCCGAGATGCACACCTGACAAAACTTGTGGCACACATCGCCCACTACTTACCAGGTACAGGAACGTCGCACGAAGATCAACGAATCAGGACGAGACCTTTTGCAGTCCTTCACAAGCTTACAGGTAGTCACAGAGCTTCTTCACCTGCGGGTGTAGGTGTAGACACCACGCAGTAGACACTATTTAGTCTACAGCTCACATCCAATCATAGGGAGCTGCGGCGAAATGGATCTTGCTGAAAGCTTAGACTACGCTACGTACGAGAGCTACTGCTTCAATTTGCCTCACCGTGTTTGGGTGCGACTGCGAGTTGCTGCCAGTCACAGTGCTGAAGGAAGGCCAATGTCACGTCAATGAAAGCTGCTCCACCGCGTGGGGCGAGGACCTCAGCCTGCGCAGCACTGAGAATGACGCAGTGGGGAGACCGACTGGATTAGTATCCCGGTACACAACACACTTCAGCAGTACTACCAGGTACCAGGTGTACTTAAACGGTATGATATGATTTTGTTGCGGGCGATCCGGTAATAAACCCTCAGTTAGTTGACTATACGTCAACGGCTGATGTTATGCCTTTTTCTTAATGATATGAGGTACCCTGATACGTATCTAACGAATGCCTGAGAGTACCCAAGGTGTAATTTTAATTTGAGGCAGCTACAGAGAACACGGCACAGCGCACCCAAACCTCTATCACAACAGGTACGATAGAGAGCTATCACAGCAGTTACAGCAGCAGTAGCTGTACGAGCTCTATACGGGGTAGCTCTGTACCAGGCACCAGGACTAATACAAGCAGCAGACTAGATATAGAGATAGTCTAGACGCATTGTCCGAAAAACGCAACAGCAGTGGAACTGCCTGACAGCGAGAGCATCAAGACGAGAGAGGCTGAATAGGAGTCCAGTAAACGCGGCAAAGGGTAAGGGTCCACGCGCTTTCGCTGTCTACGATACACAACACCCCAACCCCAACCCTGGTATCGTATGTCATGTAAACGTGCTGCAAGTGCTCTATATAGTCTAGAGCCGTAGAGCTCTCTCGGAAGTAGATCAAGTCGGGCAGGAGGAAGAGTATTGCCTCAAACGCATACTGTGCATTGCTGTGCGCCTATGATACCGACGGCACGGCGGTGCCACTCACAGCAGGTGCAGACTCCCAAGAGACGCCAGCTTGATGTGCTCCATAGCTTGCGCTAGCAGCGGGCTGACCTCTGGAGAGGACTCGTCGCCATTTCTGCCGGCGGTTCGAGAAAAAGCCCTTCCAACCTCTTGCAGAGCTTCTCCCTGAAATGGCAGGAGTGAAAGCGTGCACACAAATAGGGACGCGTCATCAAGCGCTGCACCAAGACTTGCCAAAAGTCAATGCTGACAGCACTCGATTCAACCTTGCCGACAGGCAACGCCTAGGCTACAGCAGCAGTCGATAGCATACGAGGCGGGTGTGCTTTTTCAGCCAACTCTCCTACTCTCAACGCAGAAAAACAAAGGAGCTGAAACAAAGACACGCTCGCGAATTCAAACGCATCAATGAGAACACCATTATCACCTGCTTTGTCAGAGCGTCGTTCAATTGCCCAAGCTGCTCATCGGATCCTGCCGGCATGCCCATGGCATCAAGAGCAGCCTCCATAGTACAGAGGTCCTCGGGCGCCCTGTTGGAGGCAAGGTGGGGGAGGCGATGTTATGCACGGCACCCCCCACGGACCACATCTAAGAAAAAAACAGGGAGTTCATGATGTACAACAGGTGAATTTCGGATACGGTAATGCAAAATACGGCACCGGTGTTGTAATTATTTTTATACAACACCGGTGTACTATATCATGAGTAGTTTCTGCGACGTTTTCGGACAAACTTGTACTTGGAATTAGACGGTAATACTATTACCAGCATAATAGCGAACGGATAGAAAGGCTCACACCCCTTAGAAAAGGCCACTTTATTTTATGGAACTCCATACTCGCCAAAATCGCAAAAGTGCCTCATCGCTATCCTCCGCGCTATCAAGTCTATCAAGTTATGGCGCAATCATGGATTACAGAGGTCAGCATGGAGCTGGGTGCGAGTGAGGCATCTCAGATCCAAAATCCTCCACCCCCACCGCCCGTCCCCGCCCCTCCTCCTTATCTGCCTCAGCCTCCAAGCAGTACCCAGGTCTCAGATGGAACTGGGGCTATCGCTACGCTTCCAGGTGCTGGACCAGGCTTCTACCAGGATCCCTACAGCTCCTTCTCTCAGTACGGTGCAGTGCAGCAGGCAGATCCTCAGGTGCGTAAGTTGCCCTTGATATGAATGAAGCAGGAAACGCGGTCCAAGGCTCCGCTATTTTCCGAATGCTTGATTTGGTGTGTGATATGATGGGAGTATGATATCATACAATCTCCTCGACAGCAGCAGTAGCCACTCGACAATAGGAGGTAACTCTGTACTACTACTGTCTCTTCAAGTATAATAGTATTTTCGTTCGAGTGGAAGTGCTCAGAAGCATCGCCCCTACGTACTGTAGGTCTAATTTGCTACCAGGTACCATATTTTCCGCAACAAAGCAAGAGGAAAACCCGGCTCACGCTGAATGCCAACTCCTCCTCAAATCACTGGCGCCGTTTTTACTCCTTCTGTATCAGATAGCTCAGTGGCCTGGCTTCTACGGAGGATATCCGATGAACGCATACGACAGCAGCAACACCCAGCAGCAACCGGGCTACCCTAACTACCAGGGATACAACGGTTTTCACGGCGCACAGCAGCAGCCGTATGGGCAGGGTTACGCAACACAGCAGCAGTGGCAAGGGTATCCCCAAGTTCCCCAAGTTCCCCAAGTTCCCCAAATGAATGGCGCGCAACCTCAGCAGTCACTCGCCGCACAGGCACAAGCTTTTGCAAACCAGCCTCCCCAGCCTTACGTTCAACCGTATCTACAGACTCCCGAGATCTCAACAGCAGTTGTATACGAAGCCCAGCCACCACCATTACCGGCACAAGAAGCACCAGGTAGTCTGGTACCGTCGTTGCCGCCGCTGCCGCCGCCGCCGCCGCCCCCGCCCCCCCCGCCCCCGCCCCCCCTTGCCCAAACAGGTGACCTTGAGCAGAAGCCTGCGCTCTCCCACGACTCGACTACCCGCAAACCAGACAAAGCCGCGGAATCGCTTCCAGTTCATGAGGTGACTACTCGTATTAAATACCGGTAGAGTATACCTGGTACCTGATACTACTGCTGCTGCTGTAGTCTGCGCGTAGACTATCTGCTATTTGGTACCCTGGCGCTCCGCCAGGTATTCTGTCATCATGCTCGTACCAGTGCTGATGTTGCTATATGCGATCGATGTATCACACACAGCTTGCGAAGTGAGTTTCGACGAAATGCTCGATCTCACAGCTGGAGTGTTTTATAATTTGTTCTAATATATAATAATGGTTGATACGCAACACAGACATTTTACACGTGACCTGACTTGGAGGCCGACCAAACGCTGCTCATCGTTACTCCTATAAATAGGCGCTGTACGCTGTCGCCCAGTTTTAACCGCCATGAAGTGATTCGGATGCCGACTCCGGCGTGGCTGTGCGACAGCAGTGTGACAATATGAATAGTGTCCTGTAACAAACGCTTCTAATACTCTTGTGCAGGTGCGACAGCTTGACAACAGGCCTGAGGACAGTCGAGATGACCGATACCATGCCCCCAGGAGCCCGGTAAGGCCCAGGAGCCCGGTTAGGCCCAGGAGCCCGGTTAGGCGAGCGGAAGCCCCTGGCAATCGTGAGCAGGAGACGGAGGACAACGGGGTGTGGCCAGCATCGCTCAGACGATATTTGCAGCGAGCGTTTGACAACTGCTCCAAGAAGCAAGGTTCTCGTCAACACGGACAGCTTGAGAGGACCCTCCATAGAATAGTTACGGACGCCATGGCGGACAACCGGATGCTCACGACGGACTGGGATAGCGAGCCATTGCCTGGGTAAGTTTGCCTGACGCTGACAGAATGACTCGCAAGAGAGTTGTCCCACGGTAGGGGTGCAGCAATAAGTCCCTGAGCTCCTGCCATGAGGAGCTCAACATCTCACCCGAAACATGGCTTCCAAATTTTTCGTTCGCGCAACCCGATCAACATGTCTATCCACTAGTCCTAAAACAAATGCACTCGTAAAATGATAGGGCTGGGCACTGGCTCAGTATGTACCGGCAGTAGTAATCTACTGATTGACCCGGCCAGTATTTTCGCCAGTAGTTTTTATTCTACGTACGTCCAATAAACACGCCATATTATA